>PVIY010006736.1:0-85650 GCA_004026745.1 Myrmecophaga tridactyla | reverse complement strand
CCACCGCCGCCCTGGGCTCTGCTCTAAACCCTGGAGGTGCGTTGGGTTGAGCCTTCTGCCTCGAGTCACTTAACTTAAGGATCTGAAGGTGCGGGGGAGCCTCGGCCAAGAACAGCTGCCAAACTAGAGCCGACTTGGGGCTGCAGAGGGATTGCATTGCCAGCAAAAAAGGAACCGAGGCACACCCATTAACCCACTGGTGCCAAACAGTAGCCCTACTGTTGAATGCAAACCTATGCATGTGTGTTGGGAAGGATACAAATAGAAAATTCTACTCTACATTTGGCTGGTCTCTGGTCTGCCTTTCCAGCCCCGCTGCGGGCGGGCCAGCGTAGACAGCCCATGGGTCTAGGCGTTTTGCTCAGCAAACAGCCCTCAGCCACCCAGGCTCCCCGGACCAAGCACAGGGGCCAGGTTCGGTGGAAGAGACCACAAAATCAAGCTGAGCCATTAATTTTCCTTACCTTGCCCTCATCCCACAGCAGCACGATGTAAGCCCAAGAAGAGGCATAAAACCCTCGCCAACAGGCCGGGGCATCTGCGGCATCACGAGACGCCACATCGAGTGAGCGGCCCTAGCTGAGTGATGGTGTTCTCGCCCAGGTGTTTGTAGTTTATTGAATTCAATAACCCCTTATGTGACAGCTCTGGAGGGGGAAGGGGCGCGTGCACTCGAGAAATGGCCCCTTTACCAAGGGAGTGACCCCGGGCGGAAGGAGGGCCAAGTTGCATGAAGAGCTCAGAGGATCCGAGCCATGCGCGGGCGGATTCTCCCACGGTGGGGTGGCCTGGGGGGCGGGCTTCTCCCTTGGGTCCCCATGCCACCCTTCCTCCTTTCAAGTCTGGCACCCAGCCAGCGTGGCTCGGCTTGGAGTTGAGCGGCTGCATGAATCGAGACTGATGAGATGCGCGCGGGCTGCGCTTTCCTCCACCCGCTTGTTCAAGAGGAACCAGCGGGGGAGGGAGGCGGGAGGCCCCCGTGGGTTAGAAATCCACCCTGGGCCGTGGGCGCCCTAAATCCACCTGCAACCAGACTGGACAGGCAACTATCCCCGTTTTACAGACGAGGAAAATGAGGCCAGAGACCTGCCCGCACGTGGATGTGTGGCAGGACCTGGATTCTACCATGTGGGCTGGTCCACGCCCTTAAGCCAAGGGCTTCCAAACTTCAAGGAAACTGGATTCACCTGGAGGGCCAGTGAACCCTGCAGGCTCAGAGGCAGGAGTGGGGCCCAAATTTGCATTTACAACAAGCCCTCAGGTGATGCCTGAGGTCCTGAGCCGAGGGCGGGGCCTGCCCATCAATAGATATCAACAATAGAATCCTGTCTGTGCCTCCCCCTGGGGCATCTGGCAGGTAGGTTCAGAAGCTGTCTTTTTCATAATTGCCCTGATAATTCCCCTAGTTGGGAGAGAGTTCCGGTGGAGGAAACAGCTTGTGCTTCCGGGAAGTGCAAGCCCTTTGGCATCCCAGAACAGTGATGAGTTGCCGATCTGGAGGGCGGCAGAGACTGAGCCCAAGTTCCTGGTGGGACTCAGCTAAGGACTTAGGGTTTAGTTCCACAGAGACACGAGGCACTGAGACACGTTAGCACCTTCCGGTTCTGATAAGCCAGTCATCTATCAGCTACCAACTCAGTATGCTCCTGGACCAGGAAAGATCAATGACAATTCATCAATAGCTCTTTCTTTCTGGAAGCACCCCCTCACCCCCACACAGGGAGCACTCAAAGTAGAAACAATAAATCAATGCCTGAACACCCAGCATCTTACTATCTCAGTTGTTGGAGGTCCAGCCGCCAGGCTCTTGGCTGTGAGTCCTCCTTGAGACCCCTCTTTCTGACACATCCACATCCAATCCCGCTGCTGGCTCTCACCTTTCCAATTATGGCAGAATCCGACCCATCTCCCCAGCTCCACCTTACAGCCCCCTGGGGGGCACCATTGTTCTCTTGTCCAGGGGGCGCCAATGGCCTCCTGACTGCACTCCCTGATGCCACCCCAGCCCCCACAGTCCACTCTCAAGGAACTGGATTCCCTTAGAGCCCTCAGAAGGAATACTGCCCTGCCAACACCTTGATTGATGGCAGCCCTCTACGACCCATTTGGGATTTCTGACCTCCAGAAATGTAAGATTAAAAAAAAAAAGTGTGTTGTTTTAAGCCACTGCATTAGTGGAAATTTTGTTACAGCAGTAACAAGAAACTAATACAGACCGCATCTCTGGTTACCCTCCACCAGCCTTTGCTCACTCACACAGTTCTCCTTGCAGTTCCTTGAACATGTCAGGCAAAATACCCTCCCGAGGTAGGGCAGCCATATACAGTATCAGCCCAAACAAGGTGCTTTGGGGAGGGAAAGGTAGGCCTGTCTATAATGAGGATGGGTCAACAGCTGTGAACCAAGACTATCTGAGGCAAATGGGGACACGTGGTCACATCAACCTCAGGGCCTTTGCAGGGGCTCATCCCCCTGCCTGGACAGGTAATTCCCTCACCTCCTTCAAGTCTTTGCTCAAACATCAACTTCTTAACAAAGCCCATGCTCACCACCATATTAAAAACACAGTAGTGCCCCTACACCCGTGTTCTCTAGGAGCTCCTTGTCCTGGTCCACTTTTTTCATTTCTTCCACAGCTTTTATCCCCTTCTAATCTTTGTTATTTCCTAATTTATTCCAGCTCTTGCTTTGGCCCAGCTCCCTTTGCAAATTCAACAAGGATCCAGATGGTCATTTTGTTCCGAGATAGAGCACAAGCCTCTAGTACAGTGCCCAGCACGTGGCAAAGGCTCAAGTAAATATACAAGAAGTGATGGAGGATCTGGACACCCCAAAGATGGGAAGAAAGAAGGAATGCATGGCGGGCAAAAGTGTGGCTGGGGAGACCCGCGTTCTGGGCCCCACCTCCCTTCTGAGTGGGTCAGTGCTGGGTGCACTGAGCGAGCCATGAAGCCACAGTAAGCTGTGTTTCATCCACCACATGCCACCTCTGAGGCCACGTTCAGCTCTGAATTGTATGACATGAGCCGGTGAACACTAGTCCTCCGGCGTTCACTAGGGCCCAGCCCCAACCACAGAGGGTAGGTGTCATCCACAGAGTGGCAAGAATGGCCCAACAGCAAGCATCTTAGGAGTGTCCCCAACCGGAAGGTAGAGGGGCCCAGCTGGAAGTCAGGCAGCTGAAATGAGTCACCTGGAGGAAGATGAATTTTAGGAAGTCGGCACAATCATGCCTGGGCAGGGAAAAAGGTGGAGAGAGGGCAAATCTCATGTACCTGCTTAACTCAGCATGTCCAGGGAGATTGCTAGGAAGAAAAAGACATGCATTCTCAGGAGGGTCTCTGCCAGGCAGGGAGCTTGTGCAGCTTCCTTCTGCAACAGTCCATGAGATGGATCCGCCGATGGTGAATGGGCACCACCTCACCAAGTAGTGGATTCATTAAGAAAGGCTGAGTATCCCTGGTCTGGTGGGTGATACTCACTGTTAGGACAAGTTTGGGTAGATTTGCCACTTGTCCATCCATCCAGCTGGGCAGACCCAGCCAGGATGTGTTCTGAGAAGCTTTATAGCCAGGACACAAAGCAGATGACCCGGCATATGTCTGCCCATACACAGGGAAATGTTTGGTGACTCTTCCACGATGTCCCCCAGACCCCTTTGCTTTCCCACTTGCCTAAGCAAGTCCCAAAGCAAGTAAGGGGTCTGGAGAGGGCGGAGTCATGCCAAGGAATGCAGAAGTTAAATGTTTTGCTCGCAAAGTTATCATTAGGTACAAGGGATATACAAGGGATATACACAGAAGACCATGTGTACCAACCCGGGTCATCGGGTCCCTTAGCCTACAGATCATTCTGTGTGTGTGGTGGCAGCGGGCCTGCGACAGCTTCCCCGGTCTCTGCCCACTACATGCCAGCCACGGCCCCCAGCTGTGACAAGCCAGACCGTCTCCCAACATCTCCAAATGTGACGTCAGGCACATCTGCCCCCCACCCCCACCCCGCTGAGGGCCACCGGGGAAGTTAGCTAATGTTAGCTAGTTATAGTAAAGCAGCCCTGCAGGGCAACCAGGATCAGGCTACGGTACTACTGGGGTCCCTGGGGTGGGATTTCTGCCCCACACAGTCGTTGAGGAACTCGGGACCCTTCAATGTTGGGGTTCTGCCACCCCAAGATCTGCCTTCTGCAAACCAGCAGCGAAGCCCAAGAGAGAGAGTGTGCAGAAGGTCTCGCAGGGGTTCCAGAAGCTGGGTGCTGGAGTGGCATGTAGCACCCCCTCCCCCACTCTGCTGGCCCGGGCCTCACACGGCAGGGGACGTGGGGACCCAGCCCAGCTCCAGGAACCCAAGAAAGCAGGCACAGAAGCACATCGTCTTCTCTTCCAAGTCCTCTGATGCGCCCCCAAAAATCACCCCGGGACCGGAGCTAGGTGCCCGGAGACCTGCTCTCGGCTGATCATGCATCTTGAACTTTGCAGCGTGAGCGTGCACGCCTATGAAAAAATAAGGACGTCTGTTTTAAGTCATCACTAGGAAAACAATGCACGTTGAGTGCCCTCAACCCAGAAAAAAACAGACATAAATGTTCTCATGGGTGAAAGTAAAGTTGCCTGTGTTACTAAAGACTGGCTCTTAGTCTCCTAGGGAGAGTAAAAGCACAGCGCTGGAAAGTCAGTCAATGGGAGTCAGCATTCGCTAAATAAACTCCGGCTGCCGCTTTCAGCCAATCTCTGGTCAGTTTCCTGGGTTGCATGTCTTGATCATCTTCAGAGTAATCTGGACCTAAAAGCATCTTTATGAAAATATTTTATTAAAACAGCTAACAATGACTGAACATAATTCATGATCAAAATAATTTCATAAGACTTTCCGTTGTTTGGTTTGAAAAGCTTTGGCTAAACATTTTTTTACCTAATATTCATGAACAGTTAAACAGTGTAAAGTGGCTCTTATTGAAGTTTCATCATTCTTAGAGGATAGACCACACACACACACACACACACACACGCACACACACACACACAAGATCCTCTGCACACTTTCTCCCTTGTTGGTTGTAGAATGCAGGGCACGGCAGAGTTATTTGGAAATGTGTTGTTATTATTATTGTTGCTTTTTCTTTTGCCATGTTTCCTGAAGTTCAGAGTCCCTGCAAGAGATTATTCCCAATTCAGTCACTCACTACAAAGGAGAAAGGCCTGCACTTTTATGGCCACAGGACAATGGTTAACAATTCTGATGACCCCACCAAAAAGATCATTCAAATTGCCAAAGTCAAAACACAAAATATTAAGGATTTTTTAAAAAAAGATTTTAAAAACCTGAACATGCTGCTTTTCGGAGTAGTCTAGGAAATCATTTTCAGGTCAATGCTCTTGCAGGCTCACAAGATCAAAATATCTAAACTTCTTTAGGGTATTTGGCATCAGTCACTTTTCTTCTGCATAATGAGCAGCCCCAAAACGTAATGACTTAATCACAATTTTTTTAACTCATGGTTCTGTGGGAGAGCTCGAGGACGGCTTGTCTTTGCTCCATGCAGTCTCTCATCTCCGAGCAGGCTGGGCAGGATCCAGAGAGATGGAGAGAGGGGGAGAGAAGGGCAGAGAGGGGGACAGGGGAGGGGGAGAGCGCACGCTCACAGGAGTTCATGGGGCCTCTTAAGGTGTAGTTCTAGGCCTGGAATCACCCCATCACCACTGCTGCTGCAGTCTATTGGCCAAAGCAAGTCAGCAAACAGGACCAGACTCCAAGGCATGGAAAATAGATTTTGCCAACTGATGAAAGGAAATGCAAAGTCATGATGCAAAGGGTTATGCATTGTGGAAGGAGTGCAGGCTCACGGCCATTTGTGCAACCTACTGTAAGATTTGTTTATGTTTCCGTAGTCACGATCTCGTACTTGGTCAATTTTGAATTCAGCCCTGTAAAGATGAATGGTGTTCTAGTTTGCTAGCTGCCGGAATGCAATATACCAGAAATGGAATGGCTTTTAAAGGGGGGAATTTAATGAGTTGCTGGTTTACAGTTCTAAGGCCGAGAAAATGTCCCAATTAAAACAAAGTCTGTAGAAATGTCCAATCAAAGGCATCCAGGGAAAGATACCTTGGTTCAAGAAGGCTGATGAAGTTCAGGGTTTCTCTCTCAAATGAGAAGGCACATGGCGAACACAGTCAGGGCTTCTCTCTCAGCTGGAAGGGCACAGGGTGAATACAGCATCATCTGCTAGCTTCCTCTCCTGGCTTCTGGTTTCATGAAGCTCCCCAGAAGGCGTTTTCCTTCTTCATCTCCAATGGACTCTCTGCTTCGTGGTGCTGCAGCATTCTCTGCTCTCTCTGAGTCTCTTTCTCCAAAATGTTTCCTCTTTTATAGGACTCCAGTAAACCAATCAAGACCCACTCAAATGGGTGGAGACATGTCATCCCCTAATCCAGTTTAACAACCATTCTTGACTAAAGCACATCAACCAGGGAGATGATCTCATTACAGTTTCAAATATACAGTATTGAATAGGGATTATTTTACATTTATGAAATGGGATTTATATCAAAACATGGCTTTTCTTAGGGGGCATACTTCCTTTTAAACCAGCACAAATGGGGAAAAGGAGTTTTAAAACAGAGACCACCACTGGATTCTGATTTGACCTATACAAGTTGGAATGTTTAAATGTGTGTTGTTTTTCAACTTTGAGAAATCTGGCTAAATATCTGTCCTCAAAGTGTAACTTTGAACATCAGATCTTCTGCTCCTCCCTAAAGTGGCCTGTTTCATTGCTTGGTAAAATAATTAACCATGTCTCACAGCAACGGAATATCACACGCTATCCTTGTCCAGACTAGTGCTTTCATGGCGATGGGGAACAAAAAAAGCAAGGATCTGATATAAGGTTTTATATAGCTAAAGCTCATTGATGTGGAACAAAACAGCCTCATTATTTTTGTATTCCATTCACTATGCAAGGGGTGGCAGGGTGGGGAGGCGAGCCAACTTTATTAATGGCAAAAGAAAAAACAGTAGGAGAGAAACATTAATTTCTCGTTCATGAGTAGGAGGCATCAACCAAGAATAATGAAAAAGAAAATCAACTGCATCTTCCCTGGTGAAAAGCTGCTTCCACCACAACTGAAAATGGCCTGTGGCTCAGCGTCCACTCCCCCCAGCCCACTTCGCAGGATCATGGAGCCATTATCCACACAAGGCAGGATTTTCTAAAACACCCCAGGGTGCTGGAAGAGCAGGGCCCAACCACTTCCTTACCAGGCTTTTCATGTTTGAAGCACATTCGCAAAAGACAAAAAAGGTCCCTCCCTTCGCCCCCAATATCTTTGGTGTAAAAATGAGAAGACATGGGGGTAAGTATATGTTACTGGACATGTCTTGATGCCATAGCCTAATAAATAGGCCAAGAATATCTGAAGGAGAGCTAGATGACAGTGAAGGGATTACATATGGGCACAAAAGCCTGTGCCCCTCTGGATTTAAATTAATTTAATAAATAGTTTACTGGACATCTGATACAGATAAGATATTAGATTGGTTGTAAGGAAAATACAGAGATTAATAGAACATAGCTGTTCCTCTCAAGAAACTTACAATTTACTAGGGACAAAATGCACTTAGTAAATAACCAGCGATGCAAGACTGAAATAGATATATGTTAAAGGAATGAATGAAAGAGCATGGGTCATACAAACAGGAAGAGCTAAAATACTTTGGATGTTCACAAACAGCTTCCAGTTGAAGGGAATGGGAAGAGTTCATTGCCCAGCAATCCCACTCTTGGGTATGTACCCGAAAGAATTGAAAACAGAGATGGGATGCAAGAGCATATGGTAAACACCTGTGTTCATTGCAGCACTGTCCACAAAAGCCAAGAGGTGGAAACAACCCAAGTGTCCATCAGCAGAGAAATGGACCAACAAAATGTGGTCTTGATGCACAATGGAATATTATTCTGCCATAATAAAGAATGAAGTCATGCTACATGCTACAACACAGATGAACCTTGAAAATATTATGCTCAGTGAAAGAAGCCAGACACAAAAGGACAAATACTGTATGATTCCACTTATATGAAATCCCTAGTATGGGCAACTTCATGGAGACAGAAAGTAAATGAGAGATTATCAGGGGCTGGAGGAGGGAGAGTGAATGGGGAATTATTGTTTAGTGAACACCAAGTGTTTCCTTTGGGGGTGATAGGAAAGTTCTGGACATACATAATGGTGATGGTTACACAACATCGTGAGTGTCATTGATGCCCCTGAATTGTACACTCATAAATGGCTACATTGGCAAATTTTATGTTATATCTATTTCACCATAATGACGTTTTTTTAAAAGAAAAGTTTATTGGAGGAGAAACATGTAAGCCAAACCTTGAAGGGTGGCTCAGAGGTAGATAAACAGAAATGGTGATGCATGACCTGCAGGGTGGAACAGCATGAGCAAAAGCATGGAGATGGAAAACTTTGGCACTTGCACTGTGGAAGAGCACAAGACCCAAGTCAGACCCTTTGAGTCTGCATAGCAGGTCTGCGATGGGCTGTGTGATGTGGGGCAAGTCCCTTGACTTCCTGGAGTGTAGAGCTAATGAGAACACTGGCCTCATTAAGGATTAAAATAGATAATGTCGACAAGATGCCGAGCCAAGTGCTGGCTGCTAAGAAAGTGTCCAGGACATTTCCGCTTCTGTTGTCATCTTTTATATCGCTGGGTCACAGAATATTTCCACTGGTATGTGAGGCATGACCATAAGGAAAATGAGACAAAATTGTGGGAAGTAGGGCTGGAAATACAGGTTGAAGTCAAGCCCCAAGGACCTTAGATATTAGGTTAAGAAACTGAAATTCCAGAGGGAGGCTGAGAGATCAGTGAGAAGATGGGTCAGGAGGGAGGCAAGAACTCCAGATGAGTTGGAGAGGGGAGAGTTCATGAGATCTTAGCCAGACCAATAGAATTAGAAATTCTTAACAGGGCACTGGCAAGTTCTTTTTATTCACACCGTGCTGGCTCCATGGTTGCATTTCATTTGTGAAAAATCGGGGCGCTGTTGACTTGTGCTCTGTGCACTTTTCTGTATGTCTGCTGACTTTGATGAACTTTTTATAGAGTGACTGACAAGGTTTCAGGCAGAGTGATGATAAAGCAGATGGAACCATTACGATAGGACAGAAGAGGGGCCAACTTTAGCGGAAAGGTACTGACTTCAATTTGGGACCTGGGCAGTTTGGGGAGGTTCCTAAATAGGAGAGGTTTGGGTGGGTGAGGAAAACTGATAGCCCCATGCCACTAAGAAGCACCATCAAAATTCTTTCATCTTAGAATTAAGAATCCGAAAGCAATGCTATAATTTTCATGGTTCTTAAGTGAAGGGAAAAAAGAAAAAAAGGAAAGAAGGAAAGAGAGAGGCAAGGAGGGAAGGAAGGATAGGTAAAAGAAAAAAGTAAGGAAAGAAGGACGGTTTGATGGTTAAGTTCATGCATCCACACAGCTGGGTTATGGTATCCAGTTGTTGGGTCAAAGAAGCACTGGCCTGCTTGTCATTGTGAGGATATTTCATGGATTTAAATCATTAGTCAGTTGAGTGTGTCTATGGGCGATTACATCTACAATCAACAAAGGAGATTGTCTTCAGTAATGCGAGACATCTCATCCAATCACTTGAAGACCTGAAAGGGAGAACTGATGATTTCAGTGGTCAGAAAGAAGAATTTCTATCTCTCCTTCAGCCAGCTAGCATCTCCTGGGGACTGCATCGGAGTTCCCAATTTGCAGCCTGCCCCAATTCAGAATTGCCCATCTCCACAGCCACATGAGCCAGTTCCTATAACAAATCTCTTAATATTTACATATAACTCCTGTTGGTGATTTTCCCTGGAGAACCCTAACTAATAATGAGTGGCTCATGAGAAACAGAATCTCAGGGATGAGATTTTCCCATTGGTTCTAGGCCTTCTGAGAGCTGGTTCTCAAATCTACTTAGATTGATAGTCACTAATGACTCCATTTCTAGTGATCAAGATGGTACTGATAATCTGTGGCTCAAAGAAAGGTAGGGAGGGAAGGAAATAAATGAAATAATTGGCCTTATGTAGTGAACTTTGGGGCATTCACTGACAATCAAAACAACATTTTTTTGTCTTCTCACATATAAGCACTCAGGCACAGGGTTCTGTGATCTGAATAAGTCAGATTCCCAGTTTCCCCTACTAAAACCTGACCAAAATTCTAAAGGAACACTGAAGAGTTTTGCCGCTCATCTTAGCTTTACTTGAAACACAACCTCCTAATACACATATCCCATATTTCTCTTATTTTCTCATGAGAAAATAACTGCAGAAAAGTTGTTTACGTCAATTGTCTAAGAGGGGAGAAATAGACATCCACAAAGAAGGTTTGAAGTGTCTTCTTTCAGCTTGGGAAATGGGAGAGAAGGGAAGGCAGTTGAAGTGAAGAAAGTGCAATTCTATTACTCATATAAAAGCCAGCCTGTTTTCTACTTTCATGTGCAAAAGCAAGTAATCAAAGGTGGCAGCTGTGACTGCCATCCCCGTTTTAATTAACCTGTATGTTCTTTAAATAGCAGGGGCATGAGGGGCACTGATTTCAATATAAACAATTAAGCATATATATTCTGTCTGAATGAGTCTCTGTTGCCACGTGGGATACTTCTTGAGTTTTAAAGCAAGATTATTAAACAGAAATGACTGTCAGATCTTATAAACTGGGTAACTACCAAATGGACCAAGGATAAAAGAAAGAAAAGAAGAAAGAAATCAAGACTAAGTACCTGTGGCACTTTTTTTATTTCCGCCTGGAAAAATTAACTTTGAGGCCCCAATACTTACCTGCTGTCACTATGCAGCTTCCAAAATGAAAGGCCCACCATCCTGTCCAAGTGGGACCATGAGGACCTTCACTCTAAGCCTGGGAAACCACTTCTAAACTGCATCTAGGCTATCAAGTCCAAGACAAGGGTTCATTAGAGGACATGTACAAAGGAAAAGTAAAACGATCAAGGGTTCTACTTCCGGCCACTGTCCAGATGCCCCTGTACTACCCTGTCTCGATCTGAAGGAGTTGGCAGAGTTCCCTACCTTCCTGCCAGACCACTGAGGCACTGGTGTTGCTGATTATAGCCCCAACTTAAAAAGAGAGCATTTGCCCTCAACTCAAACACATTTAAAGTACTGGATGTCCTCAAGTAACTAGAGCCCACCTCAATTAAAATTATGTTTTCCAAAACCTGATTTCCAAAAAAAGAAGTAAATGATGGAGGGAAGGAAAGTTCCTGGGACTTACTTAAATGCAATTTTCCAAGGGAATCTTGGGCTCATTAGCTGGAAATCAACCCTGAAACACCTACGGCCAGAGCTTGTCTGGCCTTCTGAAGGCTGGCCCTCAAACATTGCAAGATCTAGAGTTGAAGGAAGAGTAAATTAGGCCCAGCAGACCGGACTTGCATGCTGGAGGAGGAAGGAGGACTGAAACATTTTTCAGAGTTGTTGCAACAAGGTAGAATCTAAGAGGCTTTTGGTTGAGCACAAAGAAACCCGAACATTCACTTAAGGCCCACCACCCTTTCCCAAGGTTCAAATTTAAAGCCTAAAAGTTGTGACTTGTTCACATTAACGGTGGATCTGAATAAAAACTAAACAAATAAGAAAAAATATAAATTAAACATTCCAAATATATGTGACAAAAATGATAATTTCATGAACGAGAATCCATGTCATGCATAATTTCCATCTACCCCCCTGTGAATGGGGTGCCCTTTTGTGTCTGGGACCCATGAAATGGGTGGACTATGAAGCCCTTAAGGCCTATCAATGACCAATATGATTCACTGAGGGTCATGGCCTTTGAGTCATTGATCTTTGGCTTTGACCGCAATACAGTTGCTCAAGTTCTGCACTATTGACATTTGGGGCCAGGTCATTCTTTGCTGTGGGGGCTGTCCTGTGCATTGTAGGATTTCGAGCACCATCCCTGGCCTCTACCCAGCAGACACAACCAGCACTGTCCCTACCCAGTTGTAACAATCCAAAATGTCTCCTGACATTGCCAATGCCCAGAGAGTAGGGATGACAAAATTGCCACCTAGTGAGAACCACTGGCTTAGAGAAAGGGATATGCTCTTTCCTGTGCAAACCTCACCTTCAAACTCAGCTAACCCACCCAGGGACCCCACTCCAAGAGCCCAAGAAAACCAAGGAATCACAGCTGTGCTTCACAATCATTCAACCAGCTGCCATTTTCCTCTCCTTGGCTTTGGGATTCCCACCTGCAAGCCTGGCTGTGAAACCTATTTCTGACCACTTTTGGTTTGGACACTCCTTTGGGTTCTCTCATAAATATATCGGCTCTTCCACTCAGGTCTTTCTTCTAGGTCCTCTTACTGAGCAGAGCCCACTGTGAGAAAACTCTGTCAGCTAACCCAGGAAACTCATAACCTGCACGGATCACCCCCATCTCCACCACACTGCTCCCACCTCCACCCACAACCAAGGCAAGGGGATTCCATGACCACCATCTAGACCTTCTTCCATTTACCCTAAGGATGACACAGCAAAGGACTTTGCAAACGGACAAGTAGGCCACCATATTTAGTTTCATATTCTGTCATTAGATGGCTTGAATCTTCAATTCTTTTAAGAAATAAATTATTCAAGGTCCAGCCTTAACATCACAACTTAGCAACTAATAAGAGTTTATGGAAGAGCCCAGCAAGGTCAGGGAGGATCTGGTGGTCAGGGAAAGTTCCAGAGAGGAGGGGAGATTTAAGTGGGCTTTGAACTATAAGTGGCATTCAAGTAGTTAGATGCTTCAGGGAATATGAAACCATCCAAATTCCTGCCTGAAGTAGCTTCTAATCTCACATCAGGCTGGTTGTTGGCTGGTGGAGTCAGATAAATTTAGACTCCTCAATTACCAGTCTGTCCTCCTCACAAACGAAATTCCCCAGATGCATCTCATTTCTTCCTCCTTCCCTATTTCATATGTTCAGCTAACATTTATTGAGCTTCTCCTTAGGGGTGCCAGATTCTGTGCTTGACACTGGATTTACCATAATGAGTCAAAAAGATGGGGTCCCCCCCACCAAAAAAAAAAAAAAAGACAGGGTCCCAGCCCTCCTGCAGCATATGGCCTGGTTGGAAAGGCAGAACTAAAGTAAACACAAAATATACACAAGCCAATTCCAAACTGTGTTGGGCACGCTGGTGGAAAAGGAGAGGATATCAGGAAAAGCTAGTGACAGAGAGGGCATCTATTGTAGATTGTATGGTTGAGGACAACATCTCTCTCTAAGGAAGGAAGATGTAAGCTGGGACATGAAGGATGATAAGAAAGCTTCCAAGCACAGAAAAGGCAGAGGGGCACTCTCAACATAAGGAAATCATAAGGCTCTGGGGTCACTGGTAGAATTCAAAGAAGCCCAGTGCAGCTGGGTTTTAGGGAACCATGGGAAGAGGAACAAGATGAGTTTGCAGAGTTGGGAATGGACGAGGTCATGCAGTGCCTTTCCGACAGTGGAAAGGGGGTTGGGTATATTCTCAGTTCAGGAGGAAGTCATTGACGTTTTTAATCACTTCCAGTCCTAACACTTTGCTTCCTGTCTTCCTACAAACATCTTGCTAATTGTCCACCTTAAATGTCCATGGGACAGCCTTCCCATCATCACCACCCATCAGTCTTCTCTCTTAAATCATGTCTTAAAAGGACCCCCAACCTGCCTTCTATTGATTTCTTTTCCCTCCAGCACACAACTATTAATCCATGTTCAGCTGCTTTGCTCTTACTGACTGTATTCATTTCCTGTGGCTGCTCTAACAAATTACTATAAATCTGGGGTCTTGAAACAACAGAAAGGTCTGGAGGCCAGAAGTCTGAAATCAGGCTATGTGTCGGCAGGGCCACACTCCCTCTGAAGGCTCTAGAGGAGAATCCATTCCTTGCCTCTTCCAGCTTCAGGTGGCCCCAGGGGTTTTAGGCTTCTGGCTGCATCTCTCTCTGTTCAGTTTTCACACTGTGCACTTCTTATGAGGATGCTTGTCATTGGATTTAGGACCCACCCAGATAATCCAGGGAGTTCTCATCATCACAAGATCCATAACACATTTGCAAAACCTCTTTTTCTCATGAAGATAACATTCACGGGTTCTAGAGATTGGGGCCCTTTTTGAGGACCACCATTCAACCTCTATAGTGACCCACAGTGTGTCTTGATATCATGGGATGTCTGCTCTATCTCCTACCTAGACAATAGACTCGTGACAAACAGGGACCCTTTGTGGCATCATGGGATAAACACTGGGCCCAAGATAACCAATATCCAATTGGGGGATGGGGGACTATTGGAATTCCTTTACCATCCAGAAGCTCTAATCTTTGAAGATTGATAGAGAAATAGTCTCCAACACATAGCGGGTGCCCAGGTTAGATGGTAATTGCAGGTATGAGGGCACCCCCAGATTAGCATGTCTTGGTACATTCAGCATGTCTTGGCCAACCCCATTGCTGCCACTGGGTAGCAACTGAACTAGAGTCACGTGACTCACTGATTCCTTTCAAAGAATCCTTCTGCTGCTTTTTCACTATGAATTTTGAAAATTTGAAACAGTCTTAAACATACAGGAAAGTTGCCATTACATCACCAAGAACATTTCCTGAACCACTGTGAGACTGAGTTGCTAACCTATGCCTCGGCACCCCCAAATACCCAAGTGTGCGTTTCCCACAAACAAGGACATCCTCCTTCATAACCACAATACAACCCTAGAATCAAAACATGCACATTGAAAGAGTAGTGCCATCTAACCCTGGAACTCCACTCACGTTTCATCAGTTGTTCCTAAAACATCCCAGTCCAGAGTCACACATTTTCCACAAATCTCTCTGGGAGGCAGTCAAGGTGGGTTGAAACCCTGGAATGGGGCACCGATGAAGATGCCATGGGTTCTTCTTCTAGGAGGTTCTATAGGAAGGAGAAACGTCATCTCTGGGGTAACTGGGGAGCAGGGTTCCTTGGAGACAGACGGGTGGGCTGGCTAATCCTGGAGGCTCCAACCAGGAAGCTCTGATTCTCCATGAGGCTTCACAGATCAACGAGACAGGCAAAAGTGGGGCAGCTGGGAGTCACCTGGGGAACTGCCATTGCCCCAGCTTTTCAGCCATCTCTCAGCTTGACAGTGGACACTGCCATGTCAGCGAAGGGGTGGGGGCATGCTCCAGAAAAATGGAAGCGTGAGGGACCTCTCTGCCTGAGCTGTGAAACCCTTTCCTGCTGGCAGAAGAGGGGAGATACAGGTGGGTGGCTGCATTTGATAAATGCATGCAGACACCCTGAGAGACTCAGGGAGACCCATGCACAGACACCCACTCCGAGAAACTGACAGCCAAGTCAGTCTCTCCTGTGGGAAACAAGACACTGCCATCATTACGGAAAAAAGCATTAGTTATGGGAAAAAGTTTCCCTCCCACGAGGCTTTAAATTTTCTCTGCTTTCATTGTTCTCTGCTTTAGGAACGCATAAATCTGAACTTTCTATGTAAGTGATAAAAGCACATAAAGGTGAGTGAAATGAATCATTAATTCCATCACATCCATTCCTTTGGTTGTGGCCGATGTAATCAGCCTTTTGACAGATGGCTAGAAACACGGGGAAGCCCAAGACACTCCTGCATTCCAACGCTTGTGGCCACCACCACTTCTTGGGAATTTCTGCATATCATAATAACTCTGTGAATGAAACAGCACTTTCTAAAGTTCAAAATAAATCTCCTCTTTTTCTCATTTGGTACTTGCTTATAATTTTATAACAATCCTATCATAGAAACCCATTTCTGTCCAGGGGGTTATTACACCCACATACTGATGATTTTGAGCTCTCATATGGTCCTCTCTCTGTCTAACTAATTCAATGGAATGTAACATTTATCGACTTTCTACTACAGCTGAGCAAGCAGGGGTGGGGGTGGGCCATGCAGATGAGGCTCCTCCCCTTGTGGGACTTCTTTTCTTGTTTGTTCATTCTCTGCCCCTTTCCCGTGACATCAACTCAGTACTTAATTGAACAAATATACTGAAGGCCTATGATGTGCAGGAACATAGCAAAGGCCATCTAGAAGATAAAAAACAGGTAAGGAAATATGGCTAGTGGTAAAAATAAAAGGAAGAATGAAACAGAACCGGGGGTAAGGTCAACACAGAGTTCATCTTATAAAACCTTTCTGCTCGTCATGGGAGGGGATCGGATTTGTCCCCAAGCTTCCCAGCAGCCTATCCGAGAAGGGAAACATGACCATCCCAATATCCACAATATAAAAGTAGGCAGAGCAAACATTTCAGAACGAACACTGCTCTTCTTCTTGAAAGAAAGAACATTCTCTCTGTGGTCCTCACAAGGCGGACTCCCTGGGGTGGAGCTGGCAATGTAGCCAAAGGCAAACAGCCAAGCAAAAGTGAGCACAAGGCAGACAGCAGGATGGTGACATGGGGACACGTAGAGATGACACGTCCTGGCAGGTCAGTGGAAGTAGATTTGAAAAGACCTGGCAGATTTCAAAACTCCCAGAAGCCAGGCTGAGGAGTTTAGGCGTGATTTTGTGTTGAATGGGGAGGCATGGAAGGCCTACACCGAAGTCAGGAGACAGCCACATGTTGGAAGAGGAGGGGTAGCAAGAGCACGCCAGGGACTTTGTCTAGAGATGATGAGGATGTGGGCAGGGCCAGGGAAATGAGGAGGAATGTGGTGACACTCAAGTGGACTCAGCTGGCAGATGACCTGGTCCCTGGTGTGGCGACTCAGCTTGGAATATTAGATGCTCTGGGAAATTTGCTGGGTGAAAATTGCATGGGAAGGGCAGGGGAAAGGGTTATGACAAAGAAGGCTTTGGACTTTAGAACCTGAGCATCCAGAGGATTCCAGCGTCATTAACTAGAATAGGGGTGACAAATAACCCATCTGTCAAATGGGTTAATTCTGAGGGGTTTCTACAACATCCAGAAGGAAGCTCCATAGAACAAGCATTCCGTGGGGGGCACTGACTGCAAAGGAGTTGGAGGGGTGCTGGGAACTCTCCCCATCTTGCTCAGGGTGGTTGGTACACACAATACACATTTGTCAGGACCCACCCAACAGACGCCTAAGAGCCATGCATGTTATTGCATATAAATTATACCTGGAGAAGCTGAGATGCCAGCAGGCAAATAAAGGTCAAGAACTCTGTGCCCTGGCCCGAAGGAGCCCATACAAGTACCCAAAGTCAAGGGCAGGCAGTGTGGGAAAACTTAGCCTTTGGAGTTGGGGGGAAGATCCAGTTATGCCACTTACTAATTGTGTGGCATCGGACAAGTGACATAATCTTCCTGCATGTCCTTGTGTGAGGAGCACATACAATAATATATGTATTCCCTCTGGTAGTTGGGAGAAGCAGGGAAGTACTGAATGTGAAGTTCTCAGTTTATGGCGCGTATCCTTAGGTGTAAACGCATAGGGTCACTGTATTCCAAGGAGACGTGCTGAGTATTATAATGGTTGTTGAAAGGACGCACCAAATGGTACTCATGTCGTTAGATACTTATTTTCAAATATTTCAGGTCTGAAGGTTTTAAGGTTGGTTTTCTCACCTGCAACCCCCTGGGGACCTCATGAATTGAATTTAAGACTCTCGGTGGTGTGCCGTGTTAAATCCAAAACGTGTGAAACATTTCTCACGGCCATGCACAGCTAAACCAGAGAACATTTTAACTAAATGTGTGGGGGGTCTGCATATATGCCATGTATGCTGGGGGTGGGGGGAGTCTCTCTTTAGTTAAAAGAACACACATGGAGAACATGTGTCCTCACTGACGGCGTGGGAGGCCGCGCATTCCACCTTCCAGAGAAACTTCCAGAGAAACGCTGGCCCCTCTCTGGGTCTTTGGGGCTAGGGAAATCGCAGACATGAGAATCTGCTGGTTTAACCCACGTTATCCAGGAACTATCAAGCCCCGGCTCCTACTGATGGCATGGCCAGGCTGGGTCTCTCCCCAGGCGGCTCTCTCCTGTGCAGGAACCCATCACCCCCGGGGCCCTGGACCATTTCTTATTATGGCTTCCAGATGAGGCTCCGAGGAAGGCCTGTCTCCCTCATCCAAAGGGTTTCTAGGGGGCGGTGCTTGACCTAACACGTCAGAATGATCACCGGGAGACAGGAGAAGGTGACAGACTGACGAAAGGAAGAACAGGGCTCCCAATTCCCATATATTTAGACTAGTCTCTCTCTCCCCAGCTGCCAGAACCTTCGCCAAGGCAGTTAGCTGGGCATGTTTATTGCGAGCTGGCATTAGTTTGCTGTTTAAAGCATTAAGAAAAGCTTATAGGATTTTATCTTTTCCTTGGGAGATGGGGGCGACAAGGAGCTGGTGCCTTGTTTCCATGCTGTAATGACAAGAACTGCCTTTTAAATGGTACTTGTGAATATGCCCAAGAGCTAATGAATGAGCGACTCCCTTTAATAAGGGTAAGGAGGCATTAGAATGGAAGACGGAATCTGCAAAGCTTCTTTGAAAGAAACACAAACGAATGGACTCAGAATCGTGTCTGAGCTTGTGAAGTGCTTCCTGCAGACAGGGGAGTTTGTCCTCACTGGCCACACCCCTCGCCCTTTGGGAGTTCATGGGGGGGGGGTGCGGAGCCCTGCAGGAGGAGGTTGGAATGCCATCCACCCGTGCGGTGCCGCCTTTGAAGCATCGCTACAGCTAGTTAAGACTAACCCTGGCTTTTAAAACCTTCCATATCTTAAGCCAGGGATACCTTCAAGATTCTGTATCTATTTCAGTTCTACTATCTGCTCAAGGAAGCGCTCAACACTTTTTACTGACTCCTGAATTCTGATTGCTACTCACCTAGCAGTGTGGGCTAAGCCACCCCAGGCTGAAGTCAAACAGCAGCTCTATCATTTAGAAATGGGTGATGGCTCTAATACTGTGCATTGGCTGCCTAATAAATTAGCCCAAAATTTAATGGCTTAAGGCAACCGGAATCATTTATAACGTCTTACAGTTCCTTTGGGTCAGGAATCGAGACAGGGCATGGGGTGGAAGGTTTGTCCCTGATTTACAATAACTGGGGCTCCAGCTGGAATACTGAAAGACTGGGGACTGGAAGCCATGGAAGACGTGATGAGGGCTGGATGATCCCCTTCAGACGTAGCTCATTCCCTTGGCTGGAAAGTTGGCATTGGCTGTTGGAGGGAGGTCTTGGTCGCTCGCCAGGTGGGGCTCTCTGCAGGACTGCTTGGGCGTCCACACCCGTGGCAGCTGATTCCCCCGGCCTAAGTGATCCAAGGCACCGACAGGGAAACTGCAATGGCTTTTAAACATAGTCTCAGAAGTCACACTGAATTCCTGGTCACAAAGGTCAGCCATATCCCAGGTAGGAGGGAATTACACGAGGGCACACATGCCGGCGGGTGAGGATCCTGGGGGCTCCTCTTGGAGACTGGCCGACAGAGAGAGACTGCATAAGACAGCAGCAGGCAGAATAGGGTGGCATGGCGTGGTGTGGCAGGGCAGAGCACAGAGCCGTGTGCATAACATACTCCCTGAGTCCCAGTTCCTACTCCAGCCTGACATTTCTGGTCATTGTGCTTAATCCCTCTGGGCTGCAGTTTTCACGTCTATAGAATGAGTAAAGTGTGGCAGGTTATCTTATTGTTTGGCAAATACGCACAGCTAACACCCCTCCCCCACATTCATGGGAGGAGTCTACTGACTCATGGAGGCTGAGCTTTGCTGTGTGCCTTGCTCTGTGAGTCGGGCCAATTGATATTCACAGGAGCAGAGGGTACCACCCCACCCCTAGGTGAGAAACTCAGCCACGTGCTCTGCTCCATCCATGTAAGCAGACATGACTCCAGTAGGGGCTCAAAATAAACTTGCCCAGCTGTGCTTGACTGCTGGCACATCTGCCACCGCTATGGGAAAAGCATGCTCTAGCTACTCCACTGGTCCGAGGAGAAAGAAAGAAACCTGGAGCAAACCTGCACCTTGGAGCAAAGCCCAGGCTAGATCCACTGGCTCTCAGCTGTGCTGCAGACACATGTGGGAGAATAAATAATTGGTGTTTTAAGATATAGAATTGGGGGGGGGGTGTTTGTTTAGCATTATTGAGGCCAAAGCTGACTAATACAGAGGGATATGATAGAACCTATCTCTCAAGGTCATAAAGATCACATGAGCTGATAAATGGGAAGTGCTTAAAACTCTGCCCGGTGCTGGGGCTCACTCACAGAGCCTTCGCCTTACCTCTCAGAATGCAAAATTGTTCCTCCAGTACCTGGTTCCTGCACTCTGCTTTGTTCCAGCCTTCCTGGTCCCTCACCCCGCTCAGTTTCACCCTCTCAAGTCTAACCTGGTTCCACCCCTTTCCAAGTAATGAGCATCCGATTGAATTAATCCTTGTCTGTACAATAGCTGGAAAAATGCCCCCACTACCTCACCACCTGCCTCCCTTCCCGGGAATAAGTGATGGGTTATTTTTTGCTTTGTTTTGTTTGAAACATTTACTAGAGTCCAGGGCTCCTTTAGTCTCCCCAAGAGGAGTAAGTCACGGTGCACAAGTCAGGCTGGAGGTGAGGGGATGGGCAGGCTGGAACACGCTGGGAGGTGGAGGAGGTTTCTGGAGAAGTGAGAATCATTTTCCTGAAGGTGATGGAACTTTGAGGCAAGCTCAAAGGCCCCTCAACGCACACAGGCCTCATTTATGTCATCACCAAGCTCAGGACCAGCCCAGCACTTCCTGTGGTCACTGCTGCAAACCCCATCAGAAGAGGGGCGGAGAGACCCACAGGGGCGGGCCACAGGGCTGGAAAGCGCTGGATGAGCCAGATCTACAGGAACACCCAACGTCCCGCTCAGAGCAGAGGGCAGAGGTGGGACGCTGCTCGTGGCACCTGAAAGGGTCCAGCTGTGCTGTGCCTTGCAGGATGGTGAGCCACATGCGGGGCGTCTACCTAGCAGACGACAGGAGCACCCCACTCCCAATTGTGACAATCAAGACACGTCTCCGGGTACCACTAAATGTCTCAGGGCGGGGCAGGGCGAGCTGTGTGCAAAATCATCTCTGCTTGGGAACCGGTGAGCTAGAGGCGTGGAACTCCGACTGGGACCATGTGCGTTCACTCCACAGCATCCTGTGATGAGCACTGTGTTGGAATCTGGGGGTCCAGGGATGTGTGAGGGAGAAAGCCAGAAAACAACAATCAAATCATAGGGTTACAGAGGGTTACAATCATATCATGGGGTCACTCTCCCCAAACCAAGGGGGGACGGAGAGGATTCAGTTTGCTTGGGAGAATGAAGCCCTGCCGTTCTCTGCTCACCCCCAAAGGCACAGAAGGCACATGGGTCCCTAACTTGCACCCGGACATTCCTGCCCCCTCCTCCCTCTCCCCACCCATTCTCACCTCTAAGACCCCAGGCATCTGGTCAACTAATCCTGTTTGGGGAGTGAGACCATTTATTCATACAAAAGCATGTTTTCAACCCCACTGTACCTTAGAATAACCTGGGAAACTTAAAGATACTGATGCCAGCATGGCACTCTACCCCCCGAGTTTCTTATTTCACTCTTAAGGTGGAGCACAGGTCTTGTTAGGGATTTCTAACAGAGCTCATCTCACCGACAAAAGGCTCTTCCCTCTGAAATTTTAGTCTTACTTCTCACCTTTGCTTCCAGGTCTCTCTGATGCCTCAAAAATACAATCTTGTATGATTTGTCCATCTTGTACTGGTTGTTGCAGAGGAAGCAGTGGTCTGCTGGTAATGAGAAGCAGAAGTCTCTGTGAATGTTTACTCTTCCCAGCCAATTCTAATATGTAACCAGCCTTGAGGGGCCTGGTAAAGAAAATTCACGTGCCAACGGCCCACCAACTACAGACATCATCCCCACCTCCCTGGGAACTTGTTAGAAATGCAAATTTCTGGACCCTACCCGGGATCTGATGACTGAGAAGCTGTGATAGTGGGCCCAGCCCAAGACCTCCAGGGTTTTCTGATCTTGTATAAATTTGAGAACCAGGCTGGAGGTGACCCCTATTCAGTTACCACGGGCCCTGCCCACCTCAGCCCTGAGCCACTCCTGAGCTTGTCTGACCCACCCACCCACCCACCTGCCCACCCACGGGGGCTGGGCCAGTCTTGCCTAGGTGAAGTTGCTGTGTGCCAGGACCTCCCGGGACTCCCAGGTAGGGGAGCCACCTCGCTGCCATCTCTGGACCCACTCTCTGTTATGTGGTCCACACTGGATGCCCAGACTGCCCCTTGGTTTCCTGTTTTATACTCATGCTCTAGGAGGTCTGTGATGTGTCCCAAACTCCAGCCTCACCCTAACACCCTGCAGGCTGGGTGGGTCCTAGAGACAAGGTCCAAATTCTTCCTCCCATTGTTGCCTGCACCTCAGTCTTGCCTTGGAGGCTGTGGCAGCCCCACAGGGACCCTGCCGGCCTCCTGTGCTGGCGCCATCGCCTCCCACAGCTGGCCTGTCCCCCTTCAAGCCTCCTGCTTTCCTCCTTATTCCAGAATTAACTAGCTGGCTCCCAGTCCCTTTTAGAGAGAGTTCTATGCCCTGTGTAACATTTACAGCAACGTTGGCGGTTCAAGATGGTTAAGCCAGCGTTGATGAGAGAGAAGGAAAAGATAAAGCAAGAGGGAAAGCAGATAAAATTAAGCTGGGGAGAGATCAGACCAGATGAAAAAGAAGACTGAAAAGACACAAGAGGAAACGAACCTCTACAACTGCAGTGAAAGGAAAAGGAAAACAAGGTGAGTGGAGAGAATCATGCATAGACTGCATGTGAAAGCAGGACGGGAAAGAAGAAATAAACACATGCAGGCACAGAGGGATTTTTGACTCCTATAAAAACTCTCAACTAGTTCTGCAAGAGCAAAAGAACATGGAGACAGAATTTAACCAATAAACTGGTCTGGAAATTAGCATGCTTCCTTGAGTTCCGAGCATGGGAATCTGCCTTCGAGAGGTATTCCTGGAATATTTGTCTGGCCTCTTAACCCAAGGAACAAAAGATGCAGCTCTTAGGAGGGGATCATGGACGAATGTTAATGAGGCCAACTGTGTCAGGATCTGTAGTTGTAAACAATAGTACTTACTCTGGTTAGTTTAAACAGAAAATGAATTCATTAAAGAAGAATAAACAACTTCACAGCATCTCCAAGTGCATGTGCCAGAGGTGGAGACAGGTCAGAAATGATGGCAAAACACCACACAGCGGCTCCCCACCGGGCGGGACTTTGTCCCACCTTGGGAATGAATGACACGCCAGCTTTGGCCTTGAACAAGCCAGGAGGTTTTGCCCAGATCGAGGAAAGATAATCCATTTTTTCAGGCAAAGGATGGGGTTGGAATGTTTCTCTCCATCTCCAGTCTCTCCTCCACCTGTAACAGTTGTTCTCAGCATGGAAGCGGGCTGATTTTGTCCTCAGGGGACACGTGGCAATGTCCAGAGTCATTTTTTTGTTGCCACAAATGGGTGCTTGTGTGCTGCTGGCATGTAATGGGTGCAGGCATGCCACCAGGCTCAGGATGGGCCCTCCACAGCAGAAATCAACCTGCAATAGCATTATCCCCACCCCTGCAAAATGTGGAGAGCGCTGAGGCTGAGAAACCCTGCCATACAGGAAGGAAAGCTGCTGCGTGTCCCGAGCCCTCGGCCTCCAGAATAAACGGCCCCTTTCCTCGGACTCATCTGTAGCTGGATGTGGCGGGGCACCTGCCTCCCAGCCTCTGGGGTTCGGGCAGAAATGTGGGCAGCGTAGGGGAGAGAGGCAGGAGGCGCCTCTCCTGCTTTTTCCCCTGGAATGCGATGTGACACCCCAAGGTGGAATCCTCCCAGTGAGAACGACTGAGCATCGACTGAAGGAGCCTGGGTGCCAGGTGCTTGCTGAAACACAGGCCAGCCCCCAGGTCACCCACGCTGACTTTATTTCTATCTATTGCTATTTGGGACATCTGTTTCTTACAGCCCAAATTAATCCTGATTCATTGAGTTTCATGGAGCCCAAGGTCACTTGCCCAGTGCAAGCACAGAGCAGGTGAGGGGGGACAGGAAAAGTGGGGAGGGGGAGCTGGCCCAGGGTATCTGGCTGGAGGGTGGGGCTGTCCCAGAAACAGCGTCACCGGTGGGTCCCAACCCTTCAGAAGACTTCAGCTTTGCAAATATTCTTATAACATAATTTTCCACCTTGCAATGCAGGAGTCTGGAACTTCTTGAGGGCCCCTGCGCGGGTGAGAAGCGAAGGCACAGGCACAGCTCAGTGGCAGGAGTGATGTGCTGAGCCCCCACAGCCACAGGCCACCGCATTGCCTCGGCAGAAGCCACAGTCTGGCCACTGGGACCTCGGGGCCCCTCCCACATCGTTGGATTCTTGGCTGTTAAATCCAGAAGCGCCAAGAGTCTCAGAGGCCAGGGCTGAGCAAACGACAACCCGGGGGCCACGTCCAGCCTGCCGCCATTTTGTGTGGCCTTTGGGCAAAGGATGTCATTATGTTTTCAATGATTTGGGAAGAAAATCAAAAGAAAAATCATTTATGACTCATGGAAATGATATGAAATTCAGGTTTCAGGGTCTATAAATCAAGTTCTATTGGCACAGCTGCCCTCCGTCGGTTACATGTTGGCTCGGCTGCTCTGGGGCCACCATGGCGGGGCGGGGACAGCGCCACAGAGACTACAAGGCCTGCGAAACCTTAACTCTTTACCCAGTGTCCCTTTGCAGGAAAGGTTTAGCTGATGTCTGACCTATGCCACCAAAAATCTTCCAAATCAGAGACTCTCAAGTCCCAGGTAGCACATGGGGAAACTAAATGACCTCTCAGGAAGCCAGAGCCCAAAATCTCAAGAATAAGATCTGTCCGGCCAGTGCAGTGGGATGTGCTCAGGACGCACGAGGCCCAGTGCTTGGGGACCAGTGCCCTGAGGTCCGAAACTCTTAGCAGTTTCACTGCTGAATTTGCGTTGGATAAGTGAGGGTCAATGGGACAAAGGGGCATGTGCGATGTGCGGGGGCTTCGTGCAGAGCCCCCCCACCCCGGGACAAGGGCTCCGCTGCCTACTCTTCCACCCTGGGGTGCCCCATGCCCTCCATCCCATCCAGCTACCGGCAGGGTTGGGTGCGTCTGTCTTCCACTCCAGATCCAGGCACCCCTCTCTTTTTCCTGCTTCTGGACAGGAGCTCCCCAGTTAGCCTTGGATCCTGTAAATCATGTACCCGGAACTGCCAAAAATATATATGTATTTCTTCATTTCTGATGATTAAAAGCGCCTCTGTTTCTGTCCCTACCTCTCCTCCTACAGTTGGTGGGCTTTGTGACACAAGAGCCACAGGGATGAATTCTTTCTTAGGGCTTCCACGCAGCCAGCGGGGCTCTGCCCCTGCCTCCTCACCCTTCTCCTCTATACCCAGCAGCACACCTGGCCCCCCTGCCGACAGCCCCCAAGGGCTGGAGGGTGGTGCACCCTGGAAGCAGCTCTCAATCAATGATACTTGGGAGTTGGCATATGAGTGCCCCAACTCTCGCCCCTCAGCGGGACAACGCGGAGGCCCCAGCGTGCCCAGGGGCATGGGGCGCCAGCTGCCCACTGCGGCGAAAGGCTCGAGAATGCCTCTCCTGGGCCTTCATGCCCTCCTCTTCCTCACTTCCCTAGCCCCCTACTGGGTTTGCTGGATGGCTCACTCATACACTACTTGTACTCCTGGTGTCTCAGGGTCTCCTTTTGGGGGAACTCAAATCTAAACAGTTGTCTTCTTAGAGCCCAATTTAGGAGTGAAGAAACGTTGGGCCGATTAATATTTTAAAGTAACGGTAGCCCAGCAAGCCGAGCATGGGCTGTTTACCTCACTGCTGTGGAAGTTCACAGACAACTGTCCCCCGCAGTCTAAAACGGAAGGCTCAGCCTTGACGAGCAGAGAGAACTCTAGGTGGTAAAATACCAGCATCCAATTAGATATAATTATGGCTTATTGAAAAATATATATTTGGAAAGCTAAATCAATTGCTCTACCAAACAGAAATTTGGCCCTTCAGAAAATAATAATATCTTTGCAAAAAAAAAAAAAAAATTAGCAAGAAGAGAAGGGATCTGGCATGGCTGGCACACCGCAGCCTTAATTTGACTAAATGGATCAGAGATCTCCAGCAGAAAAGATGAACTATTGATCGATGGTGGGAAACAGACAGCTTGAGCTCTCTTTCTCTTTCCCCATTCCCTGCATCTGCATCTTTATCTCCTACATAGAAGAACTTTCCAATCCCTCTACACACCCACCCCTACTTCCACCTTTACAGAATAAATGACTTTTAGAAGAACACTCTCACTGAAATCATTTGCCGTAATTGTCACTGAAAAAATTACCCTGCTCCCCTGCAGGGGAAATCTATCTTTACAAAAATGCATATGCAATTTGAATGTCAATTTATTAGCTGTTGGCATTAAAGCAGAATGCACAAAGTTGAAATGACTATTTCACTATCTCTCATAGCCTGGTATGGATTTAAAAAGCAACATGCCTTTGCTTCCATTCAAACAGACACAGGGTAGTCAGTATAAAATACAACAGGTAAATGGTAACATCGACTAGATTTAAAAAGCACTTGGAGCCTCTACTCCTCCTTATCCTTTTCTTGTGTTCCTGTAAACGATTTCAGTTTTTAACAAGAAAGCATATCCGTTCCTTGCTAGGACTTTAAATGTGAAAAATAAGTGATGGTAGCTCATTTCAGCCATTTTCATCTTTGTTTCCCCTTTTCCAGCGATTATCAAGCCTAATACATACTCACGCTAAGACACAGAATGGATTGCTCGGTTTCAGGGGAGGCTGAGGTTTTCAGCATCGTTTGGGTCTTCCAGCAAGGCTCCTGGCTCCTGGCATGAATCATCACAGTGATTTTCTTGCATATTTGCAGAACTCTATCAAGTTAGCTTTTCTGCCAGTCAGTCCCAAGGAGAACAAAGCAGCTAGATTTTTCTATCAGGAGACCTTCCAATCCTACGTCACCAAAAAAGCCAAACAGAGGGGGGATCTGCTGGCCGTAGGGTTAATGTGTATTTAACTTCTTAAGAAACTACCAGTTTTCCAAACTGTATTTTACCACAATTTAAAAGCAAGCAAACAAACCAGGAATGTGATTCCATGGGATTTGTGTTTTAGGAAGATTACTCTGATACTGCAGATTGAAAGTAGAATAAGCTGAAGACACAAAGAGCAGGCAGGTAAGACCATTTAATTCAGGAGGGAAAAATGATGGTGGGGATGGGAAGAGGTTAATAGGTGAAAGTACTACTCTGCAGTGAAGACAGGGCTTGGTGAGGCAAGTGGAGATGAGGAAGAGAGAGAAGCCAAGGATGAAGAACAGATTTCTGGTCGGGGCAACACGGTTGGAGACAAAACATTCCAGAGATGCTTTTGCTCTTTTCATATTTCTCTTTCTTCTTCAACCCCCCAAGCGCATGGCTTGTTATAATTTGCCAGCATTGATTTTTCCTTTGCAATGATTTCCATTTTGTACATAACTGTTTCTCTCACAGCGCTCCGGCTTCCTGAAATGGAGACAGGGGCTAAGACCAGACAGAGGAGCAGGCCTCAGCCAGTCCAAACATCCTGACTCACCCTTGGGCACACTGTCCATTCCTCAGGGCTTCTTGCCACAAACTGAGCTTCTCCGGGGCCACAAATGCTTGGGTTTAAAAATTCTGGTTCAAATGAGAAATATAGTGAAAGTTGCAGTTTATCTGCTAAAACAGATCACTGAAAGATAAAATCGACCTTATAATGATGAAATCCACCAAAACCTCCTAACTAGCAACCATAGGCTGGGCACTGGGATCAGAGCTTCGTGCCTGTTAGCACAGGTAATCCTCCAATGACCCGAAGGAGAAGAAGCAGAGAGGGTCAGACACCAGTCCGAGGAGCCACAGCCAGGGCGGAGATTTGAACCTCCTAATGCTAAACCTCATATTCTCCACTGCCTGGTTCTCCTGGGTGGAAGACTGGCTAAACCTGATGGATTAGAACAGCCGAGTCTGCTTAATCTCAAAGGCTCCAAGGCCCGGAGCCAAATTATGGATTAGCCAGGGCCTTTGCGTCTAGTCTTTCTCCTCGTGGTCCCCTCCCTAGGGTGGGCAGAAATGGTGACAGGCGCCCCATCCAGCTGCGAGCTCCCACCATGTTGGCTGCTCCAGCAAAGCTGCTTCAAACCCAGGAGAGAGGTGGCTTCAAGGGCTCCAGTGCAGAGGCTGGGGAACCTCTGTAGAGGCAGAGAGTAAATCTTGGAGGCATGGCTGTCCCCATGGCCTCTGTGCAGCTACTCAACTCTACCTTTGTTGCCCCAAGCAGCCTTGCACTGGCGGATGCGAAGGGGCATGGCTGGCTGCCAATAAAACTTTATTTAGGAGAACAGGTGGTGGGCCAAATGTGGCCTGTGGGCTGGAGGGCGCAGATCCCTGTTCTAACTCAAAATCCCTGTTTTGATTTTATTTTATCTACAGTGTGCTGGGGCGTTACCACCAGTCTTATCCCAGGAGCAGCGAGCATCTGCTGCGGAAGGAATTGGGGACACAGTTGGGATCTAATTGCTGCAGGACCGCGGGGATTACCATCCTTTCGCCCTAAGTGATGAGCTGCAGCTGTGGGGAGGGTCCCCACCCCCACGCCCCCGCAATGCCCAGCCCTCCCTCCAAGCAAAGGAGAGGAAAGAAAAGCCATGCAACAAATGAATTCTTTGGTCCCCAGCAGTTATGCAGGCCCAGGAGTAGTGAATTATTTAAAAACAAAAATTAATTATTCAAGGAGGGTTCACAAGCTGCACTTGTGGTCCTGAAGGCGAAGAGGAGAGCAAGCCAGCTGTCGCTTCCGAGGTCAGCTGGGCGCCTGACGCTGCCTGGGCATGGGAGTGGGGGAGCCGAAGAGGCTGCCACAGGCACAGAAGTCGGGGTGCACGCAAACCCCCTCCCCAAAGTGGGTCGCATATTCCAAAAGAGAAAGCGTGTGGTTAGAAAACGCATAAGCTAGCATAATGCAAATGCCCACTGCCACCCCTCAGCAGGCCAAGACTCTGAGGGATTAAACCCTCAGTGTGTGTCTGGCTTTTGTTTTCCTTTGTACTCTAGTAGATTCTTAGGGAAAATGGAATTTTCAGATGCAGCTACTTTAGAGACCTGATTCTCTTCATATTCCTGCTAAACTCCTGGCTGCTAAGAAGCAGGAAGGGAAGGAACGTGAGATCCATTTTAGGGTCAGTTTTTTGCCAGGTATGTGAGTGACTTGACTTAACAGGCCTCATAAGTGATTTTGGAGGAGGCAATATTTTCCCCACAAACTTTGCTTAAAACCATTTATTTTGAAACAATCATCGGTTCACAGGAAGCTGGACAAAAATAGCACAGAAAGGTCTCGGACGCCCATCAGCTTCCCCTAGTGCTGACATCTTACATTATGGAAACCAGGAAATTGGTATTGGCACAATACAATCAACTAGCCTATAAAATGCACTTGGATTTCACCAGCTTTTTCATATGCTCATTTTCTTCTATGTCTTCTGGGTAAGCCTATGACATTTTATCACGTCAATGTATTCGTGTAAAACTCACCACCATCAAGGCACAGCACTTTTCTACCACCACGAGAAATTTCCTCCCCTGTAAACTCACATTCTCTCTCTCCTTTCCCAATCCCTGGTAGCCACATGTGAAGAGCTAAGTGCGATCTTCCAGAATTCCAGAGTGTACCCAGCAAAGTTGTAATGACTTTATTTTTGCCTCCACTTTCCAGTTCCAAAGAAAAACATTTTTGCACACCAAATATTTAGGTCTGTAACAAGATCCACTATTAGCCTTAAAAGTCATGGAGAACACTGGCTTAAATGATTGAACGTTACTTAATCACTTTAATTCGTGTACAAATCCTAGATTAGAAATAAGCTTTTCCTTCAGTGGGATGGGGGTGGGAGGAGCTTTCTCTGGAAACAGGTGCTTTGTTCAAAATCTCGCTTCAAGAAAGTAAAGAAAAATAAAGAACTTCTAAGAGGTATTTTTCAAGGGCCAAAGCAGTCTAGAGGACAATGTAAGCTTTCACTCGGCAGAGCTCACGTGAGCAAGCCTTCCTTGGCAGCCAAGGAGAATGTATGGCAGTGCCACACAGGGTTCCTCTGCGTGCCGGCGGGGACTCGGCATCGCTACAGAAGCTCAGCACTTGTATGGACAGCCGGCTTTCCTTTCCAAGTTCTCCATCTTGGACTCAGACCTGAGGCTTGTGGCCTGGACACGCTGTCTGTTAAGAGAGGCCAAAGCGCTTGGCTCCTTTCCCCCACCTCCCATCCCACGCACATTCACTTGGGTTGTTTTGCAACTAATCTCGAGGTTAACTCTACACTCCGTTTTGATTGTGTTGGTTTTCGGGACCTGTGTTAGAAATTCAGCAATGATTTCTGCGCTCCAGGGGAAACACAAGGCTGAAGATGAAAAGCAGGTTTTGGATGACTTGCCTCCCACCAGAAGGCAATATTGTGCCCTGTGGTCCCAAAGGCAGGAAGCATCAAGCAGACCAGCCTGGCGCTGGGCAAAGGACCCGGCCAGAGGTGTGGCGAGGGTCCCCAGAACAAGGCACGGTAGAAGCAGCACTCGTCACGTGCTCCGCTCCCAGCCCCAACGGGCATACGGAATGGTGGCCCCATTGTAAGCCGCACAGGCACTGTCTCGGCCTTTCTCTCAAATGTAGAAAATAGTGGCTGTTCCATAACTAATTGGAGAATTCGTTATTACAGGTTGATCTGTGTGCAGGCGTTTGAGAGATGTAAAAATACAACAAATGCCTCAGGTCTGGGCCACACCATCATGCATCGTATCAAAATCGTGAAATGGTGACAGGCAAAGAACTTGAGAATCCAACCAGCTGGATTCAAAGACAGCTCCACCACTTACTGGTTATTTAAGCTCTCTCGGCAAAAACCTTCTAGTGGTAAGTCAGGGGTAAAAATAGGACGTCCTGTACGAGATCATAGGAGAGGGCAATGAACCAAACTCGGCCCAACCTTAGCGGACGCTGGTGCAGCTCCCCAAGATCCGTTCTCAACCCACACTCCTTCTCTCTTGCCAACACCCTATGTCTGCAGACCCCCAACATCCAGCCCCACCCCCACTCCCGCCTCTGCACGTCTCTTCTCAGCAAGACCCTTCCAGGCAGGAGCGCAGGCACCGCGAGCCTGCCCCAACTCAAAGGTAACTGCTGATTGGCCCGTGCCACCCTGGCCAAGGGGCTAGGAAGCGAGGTTGGCTAAGGGTCTTCTGGGAAAAGCGTCCTCTGAAGAAGGAACCAAGCAGAGAAGGTCCCTCTTCTGTCAGAGGACTTGGTCGTCTCTGACGCAGCTCCTAGCACAACTTTGGGCAGCTGCTGCTGTGAGGGGGTCAGCCGGAAAGCAGAGCCAAGCCATGGAGGAGAGAAACGGGAAGAGCCTGCTTCTCCTTCCACACACTGACGATGCCTAGAACCGCTTTCCTCTCGGTTTCCGGGAGCAGCCCTGCCGTATTTATCCACTACTCTCTCGGTATGGGGGTGTCATGGTGTAAGCCCATTGGAATCGCGGGTTTGCTGCTTGCCCTCCAAACCATCCTACATGATATGAAAGTCATCAGTACAAAATGATAGAATGATACACAAAATAATGCCTAGCCTAGAGGAAATGCTAATGGATGACTTTAAGAATCCTGACAGGCGTGGTTCCTGGTGGAAGCGAAGATGGCACCCACCATATGGTGGCCGAACCATGGAGAATGAGCAAGAATTCCTTTCTGTTTCCTTTTCAAAAAGTTTGGCTTCAAAATGTCACCCTCATCCCGGCCCTGCTATAGGCTGCAAGAGAACCATTCGTGTGTCCATCACTGGAGCAGAGTGTTTCTTAGGCCACGTGGTGTGGCCTAGTGATTAGTGAAGAATCCCCAAGGGGAAAGTAAAAGTTTAGGAGGCCCTTCAGGGAACACATTGGGCAACATCTGAGAAAGTCTGAGAGCACACACCCCTCTAACCCAGTAATTCCTCTTCCAGAATTCTCCTACAGCAGTACTAACGTGCAAAAAGGATGCATGCATGGAGGTGTTCATTGCAGCACTGTTTGAACAGCAAAAGCCAGGAAATAAGCAAAGTGCCCACCAGTCAGGAACTGGGTAAGTTACACCACACAATGCAGCAGTTGCAAAGAACGAAGCACCTTTCTATGCACTGATAGAGAACCATCACCGAAACTTATTCTAGTGGGCAGAAAACAGTTACATAATATTGCTAAAATAAAAGTAAGAAGCAACTTGATGAAGACAGCATATTTATCAGCAAAAGCATTCCATGGATGAGGACAGAAGCGCCCCTTTTAAAATGGTACCTCTGCAGTAAAGGATAGCTCCTTGCCTAGTTTACATCACTGGTTCTGAGCCCTTAACTTGCTCAGGATGCTTCTGGTATATTTTCAGATGAGGCCAGTAAGCAGCTCATGCAAAATGAATGTCTGCCAGATCATCTATAGTTGCATTTCCATGACCTTTACACTTAGTGAACAATCCCTTCCTCCCCATACAGCAAGGGGCACCCATCACTTCACTTTTCCCACTTGTTCTCTAAGGTCCCCCATCCCATGTCACCACAGCGTTACAACTCTTAGGCCCTTTATTTCCGTGGGCACCTTTGTTGCTCCTGTGACCATCTCTAGATTGAGGATATAATTGCCCAAGGCTACATGAGCTTGCAAATGAGAGGGAGGGAGCGAGAAACAGGAATGAATAGGAGCTCTTAATTCTAGCCGTTAAGAAATGGTGGCTCTAGGACTACACCAGGTTGTGAGAATATGGCTTTTTTTTTCACGGGCTCACATCTGTCCAGAAAAAGATGTATTTTCTTTTTCCCAGTGAGTGCATGGCAAATGCCGTCAGTTGTGAAATAAAAAAATGTGAAAAACATTTCTCTGAAAATGCAGTTGAGGGCGAAAAATGAAGTAATTAGGTGAAGAAAGGGCTGCCTTGAAAATGAGTCTCCTGGAGTTGATGAACTGCTAGGAGAGAAGAGGTCCCCCAGGCGTCTCTGCCATCTTTCTTTTTATTTTCGGATCCAAGCTGATTCCTATGAAAATACATCCCCCAAAGTTCATTTTTAACAAATGCTCTCCCACATATTCATGAACGTCTTATCCGCTGTCTCTGAAATCACTCAGGTGACCTGCAGAGGTGGGGAGAGAAAGGAGGCGGGGGGCTTCTGGAAGAGGAGGGGTTGAATGAAGGGGACTGTCAGGGGAGGGCAAAAAACACGGGCTCTGCGGGAAGGGGCAGAGAGACATCTGTCATTAGCCTCTAAGCAGAGAGGACAGGAAGGAGTGTCAGCCAAGGTGGCTCAAAAAGGACGTCGTTAACTCACTGGCTTTGGAAATTGATTTGCAAGAGTAGAAGAGTTTTGAAACGCGCATCTTTATGCTGTACGAGGGAAAATAGACTATAAAGCCCCAAATTCTGGTTGTATTAAATTCATTTAATACAAGGGAAACTCACCTGGAGATAAAACATCCTGTGCTTTGAAACAATTATTACAACCAAACTAAAGCATGCACATAATTAAATGAACAACTACTACATGTCAACCTTCTGTTCCATCTCTCCTCACCCCCTGCATCCTTCCCACTCATGCCAAAAGGAACAACTTCTCACTCTTTCACCTGTTTTTTTTTCCTAAGATTTACTCCATATTTCTAAATAATATGCATACTTGGCATCGATTTCTCAATAATATATTCATTTTAGCCATTACCATTCTTGAGGATTGGGTTCTCCTAACTACCCCATTCACCTCCCCATATCCCTCAATTTAGACACTATGACTTTTGGTTATATAGTGTTCACATTATTATGGTTTTATGTGTTCTTTGCTGATCCAAAGGGCAAAACCATGGTTGCATCTCTGTTCATGCAAAAGTTTGAGCATTTCTTGGAATTCATCATTGTCCCTTGTAAGCTTAGAATTTAAGGGATGCTGATTTTTCCCAAATACTTTTCAGTCCTATCAGTGCTTCCTCCACACGCTCCTGCACGTTCAACAGCAAACACTCCCCATTCCCTCGCCCAGACTGCGCCCCTCGCAGCCCTGGGCCCTTGCCTTCCTCCCTTCTTGGCTTATTACTTTGCCTTGCTAAAATACATTCCCCAGTAACTTCGGAAGACAGTGCGCATGCGAGGTATGTATTTTTCGTTTTTGCATGTTTAGTAACATGCCTGTTCTGCCCTCTTTGCTGTACCTGCGTGAGCGCTGCCTGCGGCGGAAGCGTCCCCAGCCTCTAACACTCCCCCACCTGCCTTCCAGACTGGCCCCAGAGGAGCTGCTGCTTTTGCAAGCGTGCCCCCTGCATGTGACCTGCTTTCCACTGCAGAGCCTTTAAGCCCAGTGCTATCCACTAGGAATAAAATGCATCCCAGAAATGTAGTTTTTCGTTAAATTCAACTTTTTAGCAGCCACAATTTAAAAAGTAAAAAGAAAGAGGTTAAATTTTAATGATGTATTTTATTTAATGCAATATCTCAAACATGTCATTTCATCCTGTAATCAATATAAAATTATTGATAAGATATTGTTCTTGTACTGCACATTTGAAAGCAGGTGTGTATATTTTACACCCACAGGGCATCTCAATTTGAACTTGGTGGGTAAGGAACATTCCATGAGAACCCATCGTCTCTGACCGCACTCCGCTGCAATGTGTCTCCAGCCATCTTTGTAGCCATTTTTGTCAGGGCTTCTTGCCTTCGGGGAAGAAGATCAGAAGGCCAGGGAGGAAGTGGCAGATAGAGCTGAGGGGGTCTGCCAGCCTTGGCAGTGCTTCATGAGAGCCTGTCACGTGAGGAGCATGCAGCTTGGCCCAGGGTGGACTTCTCTAAACGGGCACCCTGGGCTGTCATTGACAGAGCCCTACGCAGAGGGGTTCTCCATCCTAGGGGTGCTGGGGCTCTCCGCGAGCCCACCTGCCAGCTGATGCCATGGGAGGCCCCGGTACGCAGAAGTGGGGGTGGAGAACGGTCTTCCTTCCCGCAAGGTGGCTGTCAACACTCACCACGTCGGCGCCCCAGGATTTCTCTCGCCCCCACCATGTGGCCTGGAATCTGAAATGTATTCTTGGAAGTCTGGTGGATTCCGTTTCCTGTTAAAGAACCAACAGTTCCTGGAAGGGCTGACGATTCAGCCCTTATTGAGTAACATGCAGAAAGGAAGCTGGGGGGACAGCCAGCAAACAGCTGCCGAAAGGGGTCCCAGAGCCGGAGCCTCAGGCTCGGGAAGAGAAATGGGGGAGCAGAACAGCCGGGGGGGGGGTCCAACACACCTTGTCTCCACCCCACTCTGCTGGGGCGGCCACGTTTAGAGATCCATCAAAGACTCTGTGCTCTCTCCCTCTCTCCCACAAAGTTGCCACGACCCTCTGACCCAGAGTTCCAACTGTGCACAAATGCGCCAAAAGACCTTTAGGCTCTCACAGGTGGCCAAAGATTCTACTGAAAATTTTCCTCGCCCATATCTGTCGTCTTAAAACAACAGACAAACCTCACTGACCATCTCTTTGTCAAGCATTTGCCTGGCATTCACTATGGGGCTGACGCTGTTCTAGAGCCTTCTAAGTCTATTGCCTCATGTTATCCTGATGACCTGCTGGAAGAAGGTTTGGTTTCTATCTCCATTTTACAGATGAGAAAACGGAGCCCCAGACTCCCAGCTGTCCGCCCTCAGCTTGGCTCCCCATCTCCCTGGCATCACTGAACAATTTTATGGAGAAGCAGAACTGTTGGGGGATTTTGCCAAAATGGTTTTCCCAGGAAGTAAAGCCTGTGGGTCTTGAACTGAATTCTACATAAAGGATTTAAGTCCAGAGCTGAGTCTGAATTCAGAGCAAGTTCAGAGTCCTAAATGCTTCCGTGGGCTTCCATCCTGACCAGGACGGGAGCGTGATGGTGAGACTGGTGCCTCCTGACCCTCTGCTGGTAGAACCCGGACCCATCACCATCACTATCGGGCTTCCCTCCCCCCGGATCCCCAAGGAGAGCCAGCTAGAGAGACGAGGCGACCCAGCCAAGTCTCATTTCCACGAGACTTGGAAATGGGAAAGTCCCATTTGATTATATTCCAACTAAATTGTATTCCAATGAAACACTGCCATGCTTTTTCAGACATTGTTTTCCAACTCTAAAAACTCACACCACTTTCCCTTCTGTCTTATTCAAGAATCCCCCTTTCAGGGTTTTGCAACCTGTTCGTGAACTTCAGCCCCCTACCCCACCCCACCCCCACCCCCCTTGTTTGTTTCTTGCTAGGGAAAAGCAAGCTCACAATTAATGAGATCTAATGAATTTGGACTCCGCTAATTTGCATTACACGATGGTTGGGCAGAAGCTGGGTGAGAGTGAAGCTTTACCTCATAGAGAAAGGGCTCGCAGCACATCTCAACAGAGCAAACATGACACGGGACGAGCTAAATTGACTTATCAGATCAGGGAGCTTGCATGAGTCTTTGCAGTGCTGTTTCGTATGTGTGAGAACAGCCAATCCTTGGGTTTCAGTTTAAGACCCTCACCATCGGGTGACACAAGTGTCCTCTTATTTTTTGCTTTATTTTTACATTTGCATGTGTCCACCGAGTGCCTCTTTCAGGCCCCACGACCCCAGAAATTGGTAAATATGTTCTCATCTCTTAAAAATCTGTCTATCTACATGCCACATCATGAAAACCTGAGGCTAAGGCAGCTCCCAAACATGAGATGAGCCATAAAACCTGAAAGAAGGCAGACACAAAAGTATAAATACCATCTGATTCCACTTATATGAAACATCTCGATAGGCAAATTCATAGAGACAGAAAGTAGATTATAGGTTACCAGGGTCTGGGGGTGACAGGGAGTTATTGCCTAATGGGTATTATAGCGGGTGACGAAAATGTTTTGGAAACAGAGAGAGGGGACGGTAGCACAACACTGTGAACGCAATTAGCATCACTGAATCGCACACTTAAAAATGGCTAAAATGGCAACAAAAATCTCATTAACAATGTTTACACACATTACATGTGGAAATGATAATATTGGGGATAGATAAGATTAAGCACAAGGTATCACTAATTTTTTTTTTTTTAAACCTACACATCTCGCCTGTCTCCATTCTGAGGAGCTGGTCGCGGCATAACAGTCCCACCCTAGGTGGAGAGAAAGTGCAAAGAACAAAAAGGTTTTCTGAATTGGTAAGCAAAACCCTGCAGCATGACATTGACTGGGGAAACAAAAAATTGCAAACTGGGGAACTGACATTCAAGATGAAACTTGCAGTTTCTGGAGAGAGTGCAGGATCAGGAAAAGTATTCCAGATCCGCGATAAAGAACTGGAAAACTGCCAGTCTGTATAGGAGCTCTGAGGCGGCCAGGGGTGCACGGAACTGCAACTGCCTTTGAATTAATTGTCAGGAAATAAATGAATGCCAGAATGCCATGTTTGAATTTTAATATAATGTTTCAAAAAACATCTAGAATAATGACTAGCTTAAGATGAGTGCTTTCAAAAGTCTATTAAAATACAGCGCTGATAAATTAATTGGCTCAGGATTCTTCGTGATCCTCCTTTCAACAAAATGAATAAATTATTGTTCATGCACTGAATAAATATTAAATAACTTAGAAATTGGGTTTTCTGTTATTGTTGGGCTGATATTTTTAGCATTCACTTAAAAATGTGACATTGGCTATTCCAGATTTATTCCTGGATTCTGTCATGATAATTTGTACCTAATTTCAAACTGTCGTTTCCCCCACACTCCCAAAAGGGTGCTACACTAATTATAGATTATTCTAATTTGTTCGGTAAAGGAAGCCCTCAGAGGACACTCTTAAAATGACAACTTCTTAACCCAAACCAGGTCATTATATATTCTTAACAATTAATAAAGTATGACTGTTTGAAAATATTTTCAATTCAGAACTTCTGTACGAATTCACAGCAGGCTTCTTCCCGATAATCTCAGCTCATCTTTATTCGTGTCCCGTCCTTTCAAAGTGACAGCAAAGTGCAAGGGCAGACACCCTCCCGTGAGCAGAGGAAAACTCTCGTTTCTGTTGCTGAGGTCACCGCACCCAGACGGCTGAGCCCCACCCCGTCTTTGTGGCCAGGGAATGCTGAGATCTGACAGCAGGGGGCGGCTGGTTGCCCCTCTACCCCAGGCGGGTAAGACCTGGGAGCCAGCACCCCGTCTCTCAGCATCACCTCCCTGGCCAAGCCCTGCTCCCCATCGAGGTTTGCCCCCTGAATGCAATAAAGCGGGCACCCCGCAGTAGGCGCCTGCACCGCAATTCCCAGCACATCCGGCCAACTTGAGCTGCTTCTCCCAGCCTTCCTCCTGTTCTCTGACACGATTACATTGGATGTTACCGTGGCGGCTTCTCAGTCACGACAGGTGAGCCCCTTGCGGCTCAGGACTGGCCAGGCCTCCCCTCTGGGGGTAGCAAACAACCTCCTGCAGATCTTCAGGTCACCAGAAGGCTCTGGGGTCCCAAAACATAACCAAGGATGCTGTTTAAACATCCCACAATGCACGGGGCAACTGCCACGATAAAGAATTACCTGGACCCGAATGTCACCAGGGCTGCAGCAGAGAAATTCTGCCTCAACACTGAAAAGGATCAAGTGAGACCGTAGAGCAGTTCTCAGCGGTGCTGGTGGAGGGGATGTGTTTGGGGACCAAGCTTGAGAAACCCTACTCTCTATATCTTGCCTGTCCTTTGGCAATCAGCCCTTCACCAAACTCTCCCCAAATTACCCAGTTGGACAGGCCATCTGGTTCCTGTCCAGACAGATGCAATTTCGGATTCACTGATTTCATCAACAAGGGACACAGAACAACGAAGTTTAGAAGGAGAAGGGAAAGGAGTCACGGTTTCTGGAATACGGGAGATGGCCTGATAGGGCCCAGTGGGCCTGGGGCAAGGGTATGGGTGCCAAACTGCCAGAGATCTGGACACGGGGTGAAGCAAGGCTCCCAGAAGAGAATGGGGGCTGCCAGAAAATAAAGTTCTGCATCTCAAAACTTTGCTTGCAAGAGTGGACCTCGCTCCTGTGTGGTTGTTGGGAGAAGGGAGGACCTACAGGTTGAAAGCTGGAATCGTGGTTTCTCTCCCAGAGTCAGGTCACGAAGACAGGACTGGGCTACATAAGTCTAGGGAAATATCTGGCTCATGAAACAACTTACAGTTCTGAATTGTTTATTTGACTGTGTGATCTGCTTCTCTAAACTGATGTTAGATGTTTCCAGTCTTCTCATGCTGGCTCTATTTTAGCTTTCCTCAGATTTCTTTTTTTTTTATGCTTTATATTCCCTGAGTTCTCTTATTTGCTTCAGATGTTTGGATATATGATACCAAATGTCAGCAGAGCTCTCTTATACACACAGGCTGGGCTCTGACTCTATTTTGCAAGTGATTTACTTGGAACTCTAAACACATTTTCCCATGAAAATAATGTCATAAAATGGTGAGCTGTCCCAGGCTAGAAACAAAAGCTCCTTGTGATGGTGAATTCCATGTGTCAATTTAGCTGAGTCATGGTTTCCAGTTTTTGGTCAAACAAGTACTGGCTTCATTGTTACTGTGTGGATATTTCATAGATTGATTTGCCTCATTAGTTAGTTGATTGCATCTATGGATGATTATATCTACAGTTGACAAGGGAGCTTGCCTTCAGTAATGTGGGGAGTCTCCTCATTCAATCAGTTGGAGCTCTTAAAGCTAGAACTGAGGAATTTAGAAGTCAGAAAGAAGAATTCTGGCCTTTTTTTCAGCCAGTCAGCTTTTCCTGGAGAATTCAACTTCACCTTCATTGGAATTTCTAGCTTGCAGCCTGCCCAGAAAGTTTGGACTTGCTAGATTCCAGAATTTCCTTTTTTAAAGATTCCAGCTTGCCACCTGCCCTACAGAATTGGGACTTGCCAATCCCCATGGCCATGTGAGCCAATTCCTCTAATAAATCATAGGAGATAGATATATATATTCTATCAGTTCTGTTTCTCTAGAGAACCTTAATGAATGCACCTCTCATACTCACACTCTACCTGAAGATAGAAGTAACTAGAATAAAACCTTTCAACTTGTCTCACAGTGTTTTCCCAGAGAAACACATTTGGTAGGTGACCCAACCTGGAATTTGGGATCCACATGACCCCTATTGCCCGGCGTGGTGGGATATGGCTGAGATGGGGTCCAGATGGCAGGGAACTCCTCGGCAACCAACAGTAGATTCAGTCTGCCAGTGCAGGGCTTCCAGGGAGGGAACATGGCAGGAGGCACCATTTCAAGGGGCTGGAAATGACACATGGGGGCAGGGACTTTGTGGGATGATGAGTTGGACCCTCAGGAGAAAGCCGAGGTTGACTGGGGGCAAGAGGGACGACAGAGGAGGAGTGGTCACCTGTATTCATAGTTCCCAAAGATGGCCACACACCCTAGACCCTGGAGCCTGTGACTCTAAGCCTTGCCTTCCAAGGCCAAAAGACTGATTAAGACTATTGAGCTGGGAAGGTCATCCTGGGTCACCCTGTGTCATCACAAGTGTCCTTATACGAGGGGGGCGGGAAGGGCAGAGGCAGAGAAGATGTGCCGGTAGACAGAGAGATTTGAGGGTACAAAGCAGCTGGCTTTGAAGATGGGGAAGGAGTTACCAGCCAAGTAGTGGGGGCTGTCTCCAGAAGCTGGCAAAGGCAAGCAAACAGATTTTCCCCAGAGCCTCCAGCTAACAGCCTGATTTCAGCCCAGTGACACCCATTCCAGACTTCTCACTCCCTAGCTGTGAGAGGATGCATTTCCATCCTGCTAAGCCCCCAAATGTGTGAGAAGAAGTCACGACAGCTACAGCACGGGGTTAAGGAGAGAGGAGGGCACAGCAGGGAACAGCAAGGCACGATGGGGGACTAGAAAATCCTGAGGACGAGTGAAAATCCCTCCCTCCCCCTCTCTGCTAAGTAAGGATGTGCCTTCCCTCCAACCAGGCGGTCGCACTGAGACAGAAGATGTCAACAGAGGTGGAACACGAGGGGAGATGGTCTCCCCTGGAGGTTGTCCCCACTGCGTCTTGAGCCTCCTGCCTTTGCGATTTGGTCTTGATAGGAAAGAAGCCCAGCTGCAGGCCTGAATGGGGTGGAGACAACCCTAAGGCCATGGCTGAGGTGGGGAGTCAGCAGCAGAAAATAGAAGGCAGTTTGGGGGGGACTCCCTTGAGCATCCCATTGGGGTGGCCCCTAATGGGTGACAGACACACATGACCCGCATCATAAGTGCAGGGCTGGATTGAAATGAGCTTCAGCCTTGCCCTGCACTTTCCCTTCATCAGCATGCTTTATACTGAAGCTGGGCTGAAATCAGGCTGTTGTCTGGCGGCTCTGGAGGAAAAATCTGTTTTCTTGCCTTTCCCACCTTCAAAGCCAGCTGCTTTGCATCTTCAAATCCCTGTCTCTGGTCTGTCGTCATGCAGGCCGGATTGCTTTCCTTTAGGATGGTTGTTCTAGTTTGCTAGCTGCAATATACCAGAAACGAAATGGCTTTTAAAAGGAGAATTTAATAAGATGCTAGTTTACAGTTGTAAGGCCGAGAAAATGTCCCAATTAAAACAAGTCTATAGAAATGTCCAATCTAAAGCATCCAGGGAAAGATACCTTGGTTCAAGAAGGCCGATGAAGTTCACGGTTTCTCTCTCAGCTGGAAGGGCACATGGCGAGCACGGTGTCATCTGCTAGCTTTCTCTCCTGGCATCCTGTTTCATGAAGCTTCCTAGGAGGCGTTTTCCTTCTTCATCTCCAAAGGTCGCTGGCTCGTGGACTCTCTACTTCATGGTGCTGCAGCATTCTCTGCTCTCTCTCTCCTGACTTTCTCTCGTTCTGTTTTATAGGATTCCTAAACTAATCAAGACCAATCAAGACCCACCCAAATCCAGCTTAACAACCACTCTTGATTGAGTCACATCTCCAGGGGAATGATATAATTACAGTTTCAAACATACAGTACTGAATAGGGATTAGCTGAAACGGCTGCCTTTACAAAATGCAATTAGGATTAAAACATGGCTTTTCTAGGGTCCATACATCCTTGCCAACCAACATGATGATTTTAGCAAAAGCAAGAGGACTCGGGGCAAAAAGGCTTTTACCAGGGGAGGAGCGCCAGTTGTAACAAATGTTCCACACCAACGCAAGGTGTTAATAATAGGGTGTTTTATGCATGATTGTTCTGTAAAAGTGTAACTTCTCTAACAAAGAAAAAAAGCTATTTAAAAATCAGTTAGATTTAAGAGTCTTGAGGACTTCTTAAGATATTCTGGATAGTAAAACCTTATCAGATTTATGATTTCCAAATATTTTCTCCCATTTTGTAGGTTTTTTACTTTGTTGGTAATTTCCTTTGCCGTACAAAACTTTTTTAATTAATTTATTTTTTTTAACATGCGTAGGCACCAGGAATCGAACCCGGATCCTCTGGCATGTACAAAAGTTTTTAATTTTGGTAAAGTCTACTTAGCTATTTTTCTTTTGTTACTTGTCCTTTTTGATATAAAGTCTAAGAATTCATTGCCAACTACAAACTTCTGAAGGTTTTTCTCTATGTTTTCTGCTGAGAGATTAATGATTTTAGTGCTTCTATTTAGGTCATTGATCCATTTTGAGTTAATTTTTATATATGGAGTGAGGTAAGGGTCCAATTTCATTCTTTTGCATACGATTTCCAGTTTTCCCAGCACCATTTGTTGCAGAGACTTTTTTCCCCATCGAGTGGATTTGGCCCCCTTATGGAAGGTCAATTGCTTTAGATGTGTGGGTTTATTTATGAACTCTTAGAAGTTGGCTTTAGTATGGACTATATAACATATATAACACATACAAATAAAAACCTCACAGGGACAGAGTACTGGGCAGTGAAAAGCAAATTTTTCGCTGCCATCCCTGTCTCCCGCACACCCAGTTCCCTCCCTGGAGTGGCTACCACTCTTTGGCTTAGTTTTCTGTGTTTCTTCTGCGGCATTTAGTGCATTTAAAACACATCTCCTTTGATTTTTAATTAAGGTTTTGAATTGTCGAGTCAAGATCTTTTCTAAAGTTTCCAAATGATCCAAACATGTCAAGTACCTTGTCAGTCCCACCCACAGAATCTGCTTGAAGTCCTGACCCAGCCGAAAGGTCATCCCTTGGGCATGTTTTGTACCCCTGATCCAGCCTCCAACCATAACCCCAAACACAGCTCGGCTGACTGGTGAGAAAGAGGGCTTCACCCACACCCACCAGCTGGTTTGGCTCAAAAAGATGAGCTGATCAATTGGACTCCATAAAGAGAAGGAGGGAATGAGGAAGAAAACAAACTAGCAGTGGGAGCTAAGACAGAGAGAGGTCACAATGGGCCAAGACAAAAATGTGAGAAAACGAAACAAGGAATGAGTGGAAGCAAAGAGGGGAGAAAAGCTGCCTGGAGCAGAGAGCCTAAGGCTTAGACAATGGCAGATGTTTGGGGAGTAGCGGGCTCACTGGGAGACACTGGGTGGTCCCTGGGGAAGAAATGGAAAGCATGCAGCTGCTTCCATCCCCGACCAACTCTCAGGCCAGAGTTTGCCTGGGGCCACTGAAGCCAGGCTCTCACCTTTGCCCCACCTGTAGTCTTAAAGGCCAAGTCTTCTTCAGACCTCTGAGTCAAACTCTGATTGTTGCAACCAAGAGATCCTAAATTGCTTTTTAGGCAATATGCTAACGACTTGGTGTCTTTGCCTACTAAAGTAACATAAACAGAATGGTTTTAAAAATCAAACCAAAATCGGAGCTGTATGGCCAAACCTACAAACTCTTGAGGTTTGGGGAGCTTCTCTTCCTTGTTCACAGAAGCAAGGTAAAATGGCAAGGTTGAAAAACAATACAAAGAAATAAAGGAAGGAAAGAGCTTGAAGAAGGAAGGAATTTGAAGGCGTTATGCTTCCATTTACTGAGATCTCAGGCAATTCAGTCAGCAACTCAGCCTCAGCTTTCTAGAGTCTAAACCGATCCACCCGCCTTGGGGATCCCAAGGCCTGCTCCTCCCAAACCCAGGGGCCTTTTTCCTGCCTTGACTCACCCCAATTTTTTCTTTTCGGAAAGAGCATGAAAAAGCATTCACACGGAGGTATCAGTGGATGATAATGTTTCATCCTTCAAGAGATTATTTACATGTTTGCAACATGACATAATCATACATTAAAAGAAACAAGAGAGGTTAAGTTTTAGACAACAGGGCTTCTGGACACCCTCTCTGCCCATCCTTTGTTCGACACCCTTCTGGACACCCTCTCTGCCCATCCTTTGTTCGACACCCATCCAGACACTGTCCAGGTGAGTGAGCATCATGGGCTCACATGAACATGGTGCAGATGAGAGGATGGGGCCCAAAATAAGCCACGTGATAAGCAGCAGAGGGAGCTTGTGGCCCTGGGCAGGCTGTCGCTGGGGAAGCCAGTGCTGCAGAGCCTGGAGGGAAGCCTGGAGGTGGGCTGGGGGTGCGGTGCACGTGAGCTGGGGGTCTCATCTCAGCATCCAGGACCCCGTCACCCCAGGGCATCAATTCCCTCTGGCGGTTAAGGTCAAAACAAACATGGGGGGCAGGCCACAGTGGCTCAGCAGGCAGAGTTCTCGCCTGCCATGCTGAAGACCCGGGTTTGATTCCCGGTGCCTGCCCATCCGAAAAAAAAAAAACCAAACATGGGTAAATTCTGGAATAGGTTACCACATTTATATGAGTGTTCACAATTAATAAGACTTCAAAAAAAATCTTGCCTCCAGCCACACCCACAGCCCCGAGCATATGAGCCCTTCAGCACTGGTTTGGGCACCGTGGTGAAAGCGCTGAGAGCACCCATCACACCTAATGAACACCCACGAAGAACAGAGAGCGGTGACAGAGAGAGACCTGGCCATGTTCAAGTAGCTGCTTCTAACTGTCCCTGTGTCCCAGCTCCACCCCTGCCCTTCCCATATTCCACTGTAAGCCCTTCCTTGGATTTCTCACAATTCCTGTTACCTTCTAATACATCCCCTTTTTTGTTTTTTGTTTAAGCTTATTCCCATTGGGTTTCTGACTTTTGCAACAGAGTCCTAATTAAAATGCTATGCAGAGATTTGAATTGGTAGCTTTTAAAGAATTCCTGTTTCTAAATAAAATCAAAACCAGCTGGTTTCAGAGTACACAAACAAATTTATAAAGGAAAAAGAATCAAAGAAAAACATTGTTAAAAGATAAAAAGTTATTGAAATGGTGAAATAGTTTTCTTTAGTAAAGTCACTATTTATTAATTTTCAGATATTCCAACAAAAGTAAATTATCCTAGTTTAGAAAAAGTTTCCAAAGGGGTTAAAAAATAATCTATATAATTGATGACTTGAGGGCATAGAAAATTACCCACATCAACCGAGTTTATCACCAATATTATGCATTACATACCTATACACATTACAGTCCATTGCTTTATTAAGACTTGTATCTGAGACATATTCTACTCTTGTTCAACATATCTGACATTAGACTTTATGTATAAGAAACTCTGAGAAAATTATATTACATTAATAACATAAATGTCCATCTGCAAATTTTTTCTCTCTTCTTTGGTATTAAAGAAACTCAACTAACTTATTAAAACACATTGGAAATTGAAAATGAAAAGGTCATAAACTTTGTAACTGCAGCCAAAGATTATCAACAGCATTTGTAAGTATTTTTACAGTACAAACAAGAGCTCTCTACTTTTACTCAGAAAGAATTCATTTCAAGGCATAATCATGTTTGCCATGGGAAGTAAAGGTGAAGGTGTTATTTCTGAACAGTTGTTAGCTGTGCAAACCTTGCCTCTGAATTAAGAATCAAGGCAGTACAGAGATCCCAACGTATGTCTGGGGCACTTCAGTCCTGGGGTGTCACCCACAGTCCCCATGGGAAAGAGATGGGATGCTCACTGAAGGGAGTTAAAGGAAGGGGTCATTTCCAGAAGAGTGGGTGGGGCTAAGGGAATCCAAAGAGAAGCTGAAAGGCAAGGGGCCTGGGTGTGGAGAGGATATTCCTGGTACTCAGTTACCCAGTCCTCCCTGCCCTGAGAAGTGCTCCTGTGTGCAGAACTCTGCACCATTGACCTTGGGCTTTACCATGTGACTTGTCTGGGCCAATGGAATGTGAGTAGACTGACACCCCACAACATCCAAGCAGAAACTTTAAGTGCACGTGTGGGGCTGACATGCACTGGGGCATCTGGCCTCAGCCTTAGGAACAGGGAACCAGATGGGCTCTGGTTCCAGGTATGAGGAGAATGCTGGTGCTGAGTGGAGTCGAGCCTAGCTGGGCATTGCTTAGCAGGGTGGCAGCCAGTGCACGGCCCACGTGCAAGGCAAGCAAGAAAGAAATATTTGCCTCCACACAGCAAAGGCTCACACAATGTACCAGTCCATAGGGGCCAGCCTCCACACACACAGTAGGGCAGACAATGGGTGTGGGGGCAAGTGGAGAAGAGCCATGTGGTGGGGGCATGCCTGGCCAGCACGTTAAAGAAACCTAGAGGCATGTCTTTCCATGGTGGGGTAAGTACTAGGGATGACAAGCTGTGCAGAGGAGGAGGCAAATTGCACTGCTTAGGAATGGAGGGCAAGGAGGAGGCGAGATTCCAAACAGAAACAGCAGCCTGTGGGGGCTCGAGATTACACTGCAGCCTGGTTTTCCCTTGCATCCTATAGGGAAAGGGGCTGGAAACTGCATGATCAACTGTGAGATTCGTGGTGGGCCAAGCAGTGGAGAGGTGGGTCAGCAGAGGGTCGTGCAGCACAGCCCACCCCAGCTTTGCCTTGTGAGGGACTGCAGCACACTGCAGGCAGTGTCCCAGGAAAGATGGTTTAATGGTGTCACCCCAGGAGGTTGGCTCTTGACAAGGCTGAGGTCTTTCCCCACCCCTCCATAAATTCCTTACCGGCAGGAAGAAGCCCAGCCATACGGCCCTCTGTACAGGCCAGTGTGCTGGTTAGGATTCTCCAGGGAAGCAGAGCCAAAGGCAGATATCTATATGCATCTATATATTATGCAGATATAATAAGATTTTTTTTTTTATAGGAACTGGCTCATGTGACAGTGGTGATGGGCAGGCCCAAATTCCGTGGGGCAGGCCACAAGTTGGGAACTCCGATGGAGAGTTCTGATGAACTCCCCAGGAGAAGCTGGCTGGTTGAAGGAGAGCTGGAAATTCTCCCTTCTGATTGCTGAACTCCTTAATTCTCCCTTTAAAGCCTTCAACTGATTGGATGAGACTTCTCTCATTGTTGAAGGCAATGTCCTCAATTAATAGAAGATATAATCAGCCACAGATGCAGTCAACTTAGTAATGATTTCAGGCAATGAAATGTCCTCCCAGTCAGGCCAGTGCTTGGACCACACAATTGGACACCATGACTTGGCCAAGTTGACAGAGGAACTTAATCATCACAGCGAGCATCAGGGACTTTCTTAGTCAAATAAATGTTTACAGCTGTAAATGTCTCATATTCTAACAAATGTTTGCAGCTGGGCCTATCCCATCACAGATGTGATGAGGATATGACTCTTGGGGGTAGATGGGACACATCCCCTAGAAGACCTGTGAAGAGGGGGCTTGTGAAAGCAGATAACCGGGCCCCACCCCTAAAATTTGGGGTCCCGCCCTTTTTTCCTAGAACTCTCGACTGGGGAGGTCTTGGATACAAGCAGGTGATTTGCTTCTCAACAACTTCCCAGGATGCGCTGAGGCGCTGGGTTCTGGGACATACTTTGCGACCATGAAAAGAAAGGGGTGGGGAGGACATGCCTCCCAGCTATAGGTGCTGGGGCTGGGGGAACAAGGCAGCCCTGTCAGTGGGCAAGCTGGGAATTCTTGGGAAACATGAATCTCAGGATAGAGCAGCTGGTAGAAGAAGAAGAAATAAACTACGCATCAGCAGGCAGGTATGCCCGGAGTAGGGATAGCTTCACGCCAGAAGTTCAAACAGGTAGCCAGGTGCCAAGACAACCCCTGTAGGAGGCAGGCCCTGTGCCTGGGCTGTGTCTAGTCCCTGGAGGCCAGAATCAGGCCTGACCCTGAGAGTCAAGGACACAAGGAACCCAACATGGATCCAGTTACTGGACAAGGGGCAGACGACAGGGGAAGCACCTCGGGAAGAGGGAAAGGTGGAGCTGTCAGAACCCAGTGAGGGTCAGCTCTGCAGGGGCGCCAAGTTCAGGGTCCCCAAGACCCATCTGGAGAAGTCTGAGCCACACCCATTGAGACCTGGATTGGTGGCCCAGTTGACTGCATGACAAACCACTTCTCCCCGCCTTCTGGCGCCACAGTCCTGTTCGTGCTGGTAGAATAATGCTGCCGTGGGGAAAGCGCACAGGGAGGAGTGCAGAGGGTGCCCCATGGAGTTGAAGGCAGCTTGGGGGAAGGAAGAAGCGCTCCACAGCGCCACCTGTGGAGCACTGAGAAACGCCGGTGTGATGGATGGCATCTGCTCTGCCTCCCCACCCCACCTCGGTGTACACAGCCTGGATAATCCCCGCCCCTTGGGTGCAGGAGGTACCTGTGAATATGGAGGGATGCCCCCTCTGTGATTCCATTACTATAGATCCGTCGGCTCCAAGACACTCAAAAGAGAGACTATCCTGGGTGCGCCCAACCCAATCAGGTGACCCCTTCTAAAGCAGCCTTCTAGGCTGGCGTCAAGGGCAAAGCAGTCAGCCACGGTGTGGACCGTCTATGGAGAGGGGTGGCTTCTAGTCGCTGAGAGTCTCAGCCCTACAAACACAAGGACCTGAATTCTGCCAAAAACCTGAGTGAGCCTGGAGCCTCAGGTGAGAACGCAGCCTGGTGACACCTGGGCACAGGACCCAGCTCTGCCGAGCCTGGGGACTCCTGACCCACAGAAACTGGGAGATAATTAATGGGTGTTGTTTGAAGTCTCTAAGTTTGTGATAATTTGTTACACAGCAGTAGACCGCTAATACACAGGGAACATACATCCTCAGTCCTTCGCCATTTTTACATGTGTGGGTTTTTTAAATTTCCAAGATGAAAAGGGACAAATGAGTTCACTTTGGAGTTTATTCCAAAGTGAAGAGGGGTTTGGTCAAAGACAAAGCAGAGTCCCTGCGGAAGAGCTTTTAATGTCACTTTCCAGGGTAATCAGGGGGCTTTTTATTCAAATGGTGACGAAGGTCACTTGAAGTTCTTCCTGCAGATGCCATCCACTCACCCAGCTCTACTAAGTGCAGCAGGCCCTCACTCCCCAGGAAAGGCAGGTCCCTGTTCTGGAAGCCCCCAGCCCCGTCTGCAGGCCCCAGTTACAGCACTCACTGCTTTCTTTCAGGGGGCTGGCTTAGGCTTCAAGCTTTGCTAGGCAAGAATGATGTCTTCAGGATTTGGGTTTTTCCCAAACACTCAACCAAATGCGCACAGGGTAGTCCCCCAGCTTTCGGTTAAAAGAACACACTTTTAGTAACATTTCCACAGCAAGTTTCCAAGTGCAGTGGTTCTCAGCGCGGTTCTGTGACCAGCAGCAGCACACCCTGGGAACCTATAAGAAATAAGTCCCCCCCGCCCCCAGATTTATTGAATTGGAAACTCTGGGGACGGGGCCCAGCCATCAGAGTTCAACTCGTCCTTCAGGAGATTCTCGTATGTATTGAGATACATATTTCAGTGCAATCACCGTCACTTCAACTGATTGAGCAGGTACTGTGTGCAAAGCATGGTACTGAACACAGAAACTATGTTTCCCTCAAATTTAAGATATTGCTTAAATTAACAATTGTCTAGGAGAGAGGCGATTTCAGCCCCACTTTCCAGATGGAACCTGGAGCACAGTCCCTTAAGTAACTTGTCCACGTTCCCACAGCTCACAGAACCTGACTCCCATCTCAAAGCCACTCCAAAGTTTTTTGTGTGCATCTCACCCCAAAACCGGGGCTTGTAACCACAAGCTAGATTGCCTAGGAACCTTTGATTCCGGCTTTTAAAAAGAGCCACTTCTTTATTCCATCCAAATATTTTGCCAGGAGAAGCAGCTCGATGGAGATAACATAAAATGAAACCATTCCAGGTTGGAAAAGCCTCCGACGGGGTTCCTTTCTGCTGTATTGTCTAACAACGCAACTCCCAACTCCTTAGACCCACCAGCTCACTCACTGAATGTGTTCTCTTTGTTCTGGGGATAACAAACCTCCTAGAACAACACAACAGACCTTGTCAAATGCACATCCAGACCTTCCTTGTCGGGGATGATCTGCCTTTCTCCTCTGCTGGCCCGATTTCAGCAAGCACCAGCCTCTCTCTAGCTGGTCCTAGACTCAGTTTCCCCATCTGCCTTCAGGCCACCCAAAGCCCCTACTCGTCACCACCTCAGAAGCTGCCACACTGACCCTTCTCTTCTGATTCCACTCCTGGCCTCTGGGGCAGTTCAAGTGGCGAGCTGGCCTCAGGTGGCAGATGTGGCACCAGGACCATATTGGGGGGTTCCTAAGTGGGGGTGGGTTCAAGCATGTCCCCCAACAAACACATGTTCTTAATCTTAATTCTTATGTCCCTGTGGGTGTGAAGCCATTGTAAGTAGGAACTTGGGAAGATTTGAGTGAAGTTGTGTCCAACTGAGCCAGGTAGGGCCTTAATCTGGATCCTGGAGGCCTTAGAAGGAGAATCCAGAAGCCAGATGACAATGGACAGGATATTGCCAAGTGAGGGGAGGTGCCCCAAGTATTGAGGTGAGCCAGCACCAGAATGCTACAGCCTTTGGGGAGCAGTCAAGCTTTGTCAGTGTCTTGATTGTGGACTACTTGTAGCCTGAAAACTGTGAGCCAGTAATCTCCTGTTGTTTAAGCCCACCTATGTGTGGAATCTGTGACAGCAGCCGGTATTTGTCTTAGTATCTTAGACAGAGGTCCTAAAAAAAACCCCACACAAACACTTGCCGTCCTCCTCCTGCCTCCTGGCCCTCGTGGTTCTGTCCTGATAGGGCAGTCACCTTGTGTCTGAGCACCTGCAAGCTGGGGGAAAACGGGGCCCCTCCCCTTTGCCTTTTCTTTCCTTCTCTGTGGTTTTCTCATCAGTGGATAACTGATGCCTATGGGGCTTTAAGGCATTTCCTTTCCCAAGGTTCCCCTAACTGTGACTTTTGTACCATGTGGGCGGTGATGGTGGGTGGGAGGTGGGGGTAGACGGCGATGGGTGTAATTAATCGATGATTTGTGAGAATAAGTCCTATAAAAACAGAAGAAAATATCGTATATTAGTTAGCTATTGCCACGTAACGAGTTCCCACCAACTCAGCGGCTTAAAACAACAGACATTTGTTATCTCTCAGTTGTGTGGCTTGCGAGTCTGGGCACTCTGAGCTGGGTCCTCTGCTCGGGCTACACCCAGAGTTGCAGGAAGGCATCATCTTGACCGCGTTCTCATCAGGAGGCTCGACCAAGGAAGAATCCGTGCCCCAGATATGCCATGTTGTTGGAATTAATTTCCTTGTGGCCATATGGACCTTTATGCCGTCCATGCAGCTTAACTTCATAAAGCCAGCAAGAAGAGTCTCTAGAGCTTCTACAGTGTAGCTCAACCACGTGGTGTGACATCCTCATTGGCTCTGCCATGTTCTTTCGGTTAGAAGGCAGCCATAGGTTCTGCCTACGCTCACAGGGTGGGAACCCCACAAGGGTGCGGATCCTGGGATGGGGGTCACCCTAGAGCCTATGCACCACACCCTGGGTGCAGGATAAGCGAGAGAAGAAATAGTCCTGGGAGGCCAGCTAAGGAGAAGCTTTGCTCCTTCACAAATTGGCTTGAGGTTGGCCCAATAGTCAGTCTCCAAACCTGGAAGATAACGTGTCAGATTGCTTACCCCCAATGACACCGAGCCAGAACAGTTTCCTAAGAGGTTTGGATTTCAAATGTAATGAGACAAGATCAAAGGAAAGATTGGTTTTAGATATTACTTAGTCATCCTTCTCCACCTGCAAGGCTCAGCACCAAAATAACAGAAGGAAAAAATCCTGGGTTATATACCTTTGCTCCCTATTTTTAACCATCTAAAGTAACCATTTTATAACTTCTGGAGCCCTTATTAGAGTTCATTTAACCTGTAGCAAAATGTCCTATTTATTTTTGCAGCTATTTTTGTATGCTTAGAGAAATTCTTGTTTTCATTTGAGCTTTTAGAAGAGGTTAAACAAGGTGAATGTGTCTGGCCCTGTTGTCAGCTGGTTGCGCCGAGTTCTTAATAAAATAGTGCTAAATTCAGAGCTACTTATCATGTGTCCCTTTCTATCTGGCTCAATTTTTCCATTACTTGAAGTTCCCAAATGCTAATAAACCTTAATGCAGTATTCCTGGTGGGAACAAATGCATTATGCTGTTCAGAGTTGACATTTTTACATAACTAGAAAACATTCTGCGAAAGAGAGGACAAAACCACCCTTGTAGGGAATACACCAATTGGATTTTTTTTTTCTATTGATCTGGAGCTGTTTAAGCAGAGAAGGGGGGAGGGAAAAGATAAATACAGCAAAAGGAAAATCTGCCTATAGATTCTAGCATTTCTACCTTATATCTTTTGGGCTATGGGTTCTGTTGTATCTATTTATTTTCCATGATGCATTCATGTTTAAATGGTTATAATGAAAGAGTATGAAATGACACTCTAGGACTCAATAAAAGAATACATTTGTTATTCTTTCAGCCATAATTGGAACAAACATTTTGTAAAAGACACAACGCAGTCACTTTAAACCAGTAAGTCCTTACGAAAATCACTCCTAGAACAGGCAAAACTAACCTATGGCAAGAGAACTCACAGTCATAGATCCCCTGATGTGGGGGTATACGTGTGGGGGTACAAGTGGTTGGACTACTCATGAGAGGAAACCCAACAGACCCTTCCAGAAATGTCCCTAACTTGTTTTGGGTGACGAGTATGCAATTGAATACAAAGGTAAAACTAATAACTTGCTCACTTTATGTAAATTATACCTCAAAGTTTGATGATAAAAAATCCAATCTAGGCCAAGAGCAGTGCAGTAGACACTGGAACAGAATGTAAAACAAGTGACGCAAAGTCAACAAAAAACATTTGAACCCATGCTCTGGAACATTCTGTCTCACACCCTCCCCTACTTCTTTCCACCTCAACCCCTCCATCCGGCACCTTCCATTTGTTGGCTTTGTTGCATATTGCTTTATTCTTTTCAAGGAACTTCAAAGCGTGTTCTTTGGCACAAAGATGTAGCATTTCAAGAGCTGAATATCAGATTATTCATATACTGCTGTTTGGTGTTTTCTAATTCTACTCTTCTGTGCAGAGGAAGGGCAGAGGAAGGAACTGAAGAATGGATTCCACTGTGGTCTTACCTGGCTGACACTTGTCAACTCCAATGACCTGAATTTCTGAGGATGGGAAAGCAAGAAGGCTAGGGTAGCTGCTGAGTGTGCTACACCACATGATCTGGTTGCTTTTTCTTTTTCTATTAGCTAAGTAGTTATTATTTACCACTTCTATTAAGGAAAAAAAAATTTGTCAGCAATCAAAGCAAGAAGCTCAAGCAATCAGTGAACAGATTTCATTTTAAAAGTCAAGAGGGCAGTTCTGCGAGTCTCTGGTAGATATGAGTCTATGGGAATTTGTGTATTTCCCAGGGGTATTAATTGTGTGTGTGTTTCTGTTTGCTACTTGTGAAATGAAGCTACAGCCAAACACCCAGAGGAATGGTCTTTTGTATTTCTGCAGTCCAGTGGGGAAATGGTTCTTGGTTAGTTTTTAGACTATCACATTTATTTTATTTAATTTTGAAAATGATTTCATCAAAATCTAAACATATGCTCTTTTGGAACCTAAGAAAATAAAAGGAACTGTGAGGTTGAGCATCACTTTGCTTTGAGGAAACAGCTTCCTGATATGGATATCCCTCCTCATTGTCCTTACAGGAGAGGGACACGGGGCAACTCAATCACAGGTCTCAGTTGTCCATCAACAATCTTCACTGGTAAAAAAAATCAAGAAACCATTACACGCAGTTCTGGGGCATAACATTTGCCATAAAATACCTTGTATATAATGGTATCCCAAGTAAATTATGAGGTTCTACGGATTTTACCTTTGGGAGCAGTGTCTCTCAAACTTGAGTAAGCGCAGGAGAGCTTACGCCAACACAGACTCCAAGGCCGTGCCTGGAATTCAGCACCCAGCGCCCCCGACTTCCAGCATCCACTCCGGGCTGGAAGCATGGAGCATGTGACTAGATCTGGCCACTCAGAACTCTGAGGCCTTTTGGCCACGGTGATTGGCTCCAGGTGAGCACATGACCCAAGTCTGGCCAATCAGTGTCTTTCTCTCCTCTAGGTTCCAATCATCAGTTCCTCTGTTTCTTGCTTGCCATCCTGGACTCAGACTCTATTGTGAAGTAGTCAAGGTGGCTGCCCATAGCCCATCACTTCAGCAGTTCCCAAGCCAAAGGATGTCTTTCCCAGGAAGAAAGGCTCAGGGTAAGGTTTTTTTTTTTTTCCGACATGGGCAGGCACCGGGAATCGAACCCGCGTCCTCTGGCATCGCAAGCAAGCATTCCTGCCTGCTGAGCCACCGTGGCCCGCCCTCAGGGTGAGGTTTTGATTGCTCTAGCTCGGGGCACATGGCTGTCCCTAAACCAATGACAACAGGAGCTGGGGACATTTTAGGCCATACATGGGGAGAGGGTGGGGAGAGGTTGCCTGCCCACCTGCATAGATTGAATAGAAACCCTCTGGAGAGAAGTGTTCTTAAACAGGGGAAACATGAAGGGATGTTGGAGAGAAAAGAGCACCTGGCACAACCAGCAGATGCCTATCCGTGGAGCCCGAGAACGTAGGGAAAGTTGGAGAGGCTGCTAAGGGAATGGATGGATGAGCGCCATTAACACATTCCCAAAGATGAAAAACCATGATGCCACAGTGACCTTAGTCCACAGCTTGTGGCATTTCTTCCAGTGGCGCTCAGATATGTGCCAAAGGCAAATTGTAAGACCAAAGTGTGTGACTGTAGCAGAAGGTGGATAGATTAATTTGAATGTCTTGTGAAAGAAGAATCTGAATATTCCACCTTGGAGTGCAGAATGAGTAGGAGGTAGAATGTGGTTAACAAACACAAGCACAGATGAAGAATTCAGATGTGGAGCAGTCCCTGCTTAGCCACAGGGATTGGCTTGTGGTGGAGGGACAGTGAGGAACCCAGCAGGTAGGGAGGCCAATGAACTGGGAGGCTCATGTTGGGGGTGGGTCCTGCAGGATCACAGCAAATGTTGGGGCGATGAGGCTGCCGACCCCTGCCACCTTCTGTGAATATTGGAAAGGGGCTGGAGTTCCGAGAGGCGAATGCGCCCTATTGAGCTGAAGTTGTTTGGGAGATATAATTGTGCGCCTTGTGGGGCAATTTCTTGGAACAGTTATTCCATCAGTCAAAGAAAACCTGTTTTCCCCTGCCCAAGTACACCTGGGGCATCACAGATGGTTCTGAACCTGACAGGCCTTCCTACTTAGTTAGAGAGACTGACATCAAAAATGAAACCTCACTTGAGATCCAAAGCAGAGTGTTAGAAGTTAGAGGTGGTACTGACCCTAGGTGCTCCAGATAGTCCAAGAAGATAGAAGCAGATGAGGTCAATTCTAAAAGTCAGGAAATGCAATAGGAGAAGATGAGCAGGGAGGTTATCACAAACTCAGGAGAAAACCACAAAGATACCCTCTAATTAAAGCTGGAGGAGACTATGGGTGGAGCCTGTTTGTGGATAATGGGGTCCTAGGTGGGGGCAGTGGGTGCTGAAAGCAAAGGGCAGATGGTAGACGGGCTGCAAAGGCAGAAAGCGCTCCTCTGGGCAGCTTGATTGCAATGATTGGGCGGGGCATTGGGGAGAAGTAGTTTACAGATGGTTTCAACGAAAAAGTTTGGGTAGCTCAAAGGTTATGGCCAGTCTGACGAAAACTGGACATTTAGAAGTGAGGACAGGGTTTCTCTGCTGGTTGAAGGATCTGATTTGGGCCAGGTCACTAGCAGGAGTGGGTAGATGCAGGTCCAAGCCCTTCAAAGCAGAGTCACCATCCTGTTTAGAGGAGACAGTTCTCTGATGCATGAAAGAATTCTGACGTGTGGCTAGGTGGGAAGGGTGGCACCTGTCACATTTGTTTATAGAATGCCTCACTCTCTGCGGCTCCCAGGTGTTACACATTTTTATGAACAAGCTAAATAATGCATTAGGCTGAACCAGACCATCCGTAACCATGGAAATGGTGTCCTCCTTCTAGCTGTTGTTCCAACAGTTCAGCCAAGTGACAAGGCCCATGGGGGCCCCCGCTGGCTCCCCTTCAGGGTGGCCAGCATCTCAGGATGTCCTCCCAAGGCCATGGCACTTGGGTCGAAGACGGGAGTTCTGCAGCCTAGCTAGGTCCATGCCTGCACTCTTGGACACTAGAATAGCCTCACTATTTTGTTCTAGAAAGTAAGTCCTGGTGGGTAGGGAAGACAAATCAAATCCCACCTCACCCCTGGAACCTCCCAGCAAACCAGCCAGCAAATTAAACCAGGTCGAAGGAGTGGCAGCTATGGAAAGAAAGGTCACAGATCATATACTCACCATAGCAGGCCTGTGATACTTCATTTTCTCAGGGCAGCCCTGCAATTCAGATAGTGTATTTGCCATTCCTAGCATTCTGGTAAATAGTTTCCTCGATTCTCTGAGATGGTGCAGTGGTATAAAGTGACACAGGATGTGCCCTTGGACATTTCTTTTTCTTTTTTTTTGCATGGGCAGGCACCGGGAAACAAAACTGGGCATCAAACCCAGGTCTCCAGCATTGCAGGCGAGAATTCTGCCTGCTGAGCCACCTGCCTGCTGAGACACTGTGAACCGCCCTTTTTTTTTTTTTCCATTTTAATCTTTTTGCATTTCGTTGAATGAAACTATCAATAAGGCAAATTAAAAAAAAAAAAGGAATACATAATAGCGAGCTTTTAGAACGCCCACTAGCTGAAGTCCAAATTTAGAAAAATAGATAAATCCACGAGATAATTAACCTTCCCACACACATTCACTCATCCCTACAATTTGTCACGCAGAACTTTTATTAGAGTTAAGATTTTGTCTCCTGCTAGACTGTAAGCTTTTAGAAGGCAGGGCTATCTTAGTGTTTTCTTTTTCCACTACACATCCATAAAATATACTTGGTCAGTGTTTCTTTGAACAGGATTAAATTTACATTACCAAAAGGGTTTTTGCTTTTAGTTTATTTTCATCTGATGATCCATTAACTTGCTATTTTAAAAAGAGCTTTGAATAATCGGTTATGGTATGATAATTGTATTAGGTGAAGTAACACTTAAAAACTTCCATGTTCTCTAAGAAGCTGGAGCTATTGCACTTTGAAAAATAATTGGGGTCACTCATTTCCCCAATGAAAGTTTTCCTTTTGCAGTGATTTTAGTATGAAAGTATCTTGGTGATTTTTACCTGCTTGCTAACCGATCCAATTCCTATTTCCCTCCAGAAGTATTTCACGTGGCAATTAAAATATACAACTGCAGGCTTGTAACTCCATTCCTGTCATATTTATGTAACTTCTGAACTTTGCACGTGAGTTCTGACAAAGCTCTTTTATTCAAGCCGAGTGAACTGACAGTTAAAAGGATCTGAAGTATTTAAAAGCAAATGATTGCGGAGTGGCAGAAAGATCTCCTTAAGGAGAGGAAAAAACCCCAACCCGGCTCTTGCCTGAGTGTCCCTGAGCACAAATACACAACTTGGAGGAATACACTTCAGTCACACCCTGCCTATTTTTAAGCTGAATTGCTTTCATATTTAATCTCTCATTTAATTGTCACTACGATCCTACTTCCTACGAAAGTAGAAAGGCTTTCTTAGGGTCCCCTGGCTGTGGTTGCTGCAGTCTTGGAGTCAAGGTCGTGCCTGGGACATGGCCCTTGTGGGTGACAAATGGCAGAGCCGGGGACCTGAGCTGGCGCAGGGGTTGGTCAGATGCTGCCTTTTAGTTCCTTTGATGTTTTTGTCCTCTCTGTGGACAAAATCTTTAATATAAGTAGGGTTCACCTTTATTCATTTTGCATGGCTTAGTATTCTCTTGGGAGCAGCTGTTTGTGATTCTAGGTGAATCTCAGCCCCTCCTTTGGGGCCCTGGGTTCTGCTCCCCTGATTGACATTTCTCTGGGGTGGGGGTGGAGCAGCACATTCAGAAGTGGGGACCTGAGAGTGTGTGGTACTGGTGCTCCCCCAGCCCAGCCCTCCTTCCTGTTGCCGAGGACAGGGAATTGCTGTATGTTTGCAGTATGGCGGGGTGGGAGGTGGGGGGTCCCCCAGGCACTGCCTTCCATCTTTCCAAGCATCTGGATGACCCACAAAGGGGAGGAGATGGGGCAAGAGAGGGTGGCATTGGGGTGGATGTTGACGGGCAGTTTGTCCCATCCCCTCGGTAACCCCTCCCCCTGTACTGTGCCTCTGGGTGGGCCACTCTTGGCCTCGGACGCCCCCCGGAAGGAGGCACCCCTCCCAGCTGCTTGCCTGCAGCAGCTGTGAACCTGACGGGGCTCCCCAGAAAGCGGATCTCTCAAGGCATTCCTGTTGTCAACCTGAAAGTCTTTGGGGCATCTTTTATGTCCCTCCTCTTGGTGCATATATTCCTTGTCCAGCTTTTGGGGCAGATGAACTGAACCGTTTGGTCAGGTGTCCTCCTGGCTGAGGGTGCCTAAGTGCTCAGCAGGTTGCGGGCTGAAGCAGGCAGCCCTTGCGGGGGGGCGGGGTGAGGGCAGTCAGGCCCACCTGCCTGCAGAGGCTGCTAAAGGTGTGCCCACCCCCTGCCCACAAGGAGGGCCCCTGGGGACATAGGGCTTGTGCCATGAGCAAACGCTGCAGCAGGCAGACAGGCAGCCCCTGACCGGGGCAGAAGCTGCCCTCCGACTCTCTGTCCTCCTTGGCCGTGGTCCCTGTCCCTGGGGATGCAGAGACGGCCTGGCTTCCTGCCCTGCTCCAGGCTGTGAGGACTTGGTGTCCACTCTCCTTTCCGGAAGCTCAGGGTTTGGGCCCTACAGCTCTTCTCTCCCCAGAGCAGCTGATGTAAAGCAGTTGTTACAAGCAAAATTGAAAGGCCTTTTTGGAGAGACAAAAGAGAGTGCAATTGAGAGAGGGAAAGAAGAGGAGTAAGAGAGGAGAGGGAAAAAAGAGAGGAGAGAGAGAGAAAAAAGAAAGTGAGATGGACAAAGAGAGAGGGAAGAGAAAGAAGAAAAGAGGAAAGAGAGAGAATGAGATAAAAGAGAAAGAGTAAAGAGAGACACATACAGACATAAATACACACACATAGAGGGCAAAGCAGGGGAGCACTTGGGAGCCATCTGGGCCCCCCTCCCACCCCCACCCCAGCCCCTCTTAGGCCCCTGCCTCGCTTGGACCTCACCGACTTACCCCACGGCTTCCCCCGTCCTTTGCTGACCAGTCGACCCTCAGAGCAGCTGCTTGGCTGCAAGGGTTCCTCCCTATAGACAATTAAATGGGCCCTTGGGAACCCACCAGGCCCATATCAGTGGAGTTGGTCCCTTGAGCCAGGCGCCTGCTGAGCCTGGCACCCCACACTGGCAGAACCTTGGGGCTTCAGAGCAGAGCAAACACCAACCCATGGTCCTGGGAAGAATAAGACCTGGACTCTTTGGGGAGGACCAGCCCGTGGCCACCACCTCTCCTCCCAGCTCTTCCATCTCCTACCAGCCAGCAGCAGCATGACTTGACCAATGCAGTGCTTGGCTGGCTTTGATCTGAAGTGGGAATCCCAGTCTAGGGGCTCCACCTGAGTCTTGCTTGGGGAACCACTCTCCTTAGTTAGGGGCCCTTACCTTCTATAAAACTGAGCCTCCCCCAGGAGGGAGTGCCTGTCGTTCAGTCCACCAAAGAGTTTCTGGAATTTACCCACTTGTCTGCCTTGTTCCCAGTCAACCTGATTCTGCTTGTGTTGGGAAGTGATAAGCAGGACAAATGGAAACTAGAAGTAGCTGGATGTCTGGAACCACAGTGTTCTCAGAGAGCAGCCACAAAGAAGGATGGGGTCTGTCTTCTTTTGTATTGATGGCCTTTGTAATGGGTTTAATGGGGCAGGCAGAGGGAAACTAAGAACCACTGTCTCTTCTTCTTGACAGGCATCTGTTGGGCACACCCTAAGGTGATTCCCAATGAACCATGCCTCTGTCATCCTTCCCCTTGATTGTGGACAGGACCTGTGACTTGCTTCTCCCAACAGAATATGGCAAAGGAGATGGGTTGTTACGTATGCAAAGGAGATGGGTTGTTATGTATGGCAAAGGAGATGGGTTGTTATGCCTGGATTAGGAAATATATGAGGTGAGAGACACTCTCCACTGCTGGCTTTGAAGGGGCAAATGCTGTGAATTCTACCACTGTAAGGAAGTGCATTCTGCCATCAACTCGAATGACCTTGGAAGAGGATCCTTCCCCAGTTGAGCCTCCAGATGAAGATGCAGTCAGGCTGCCATCTTGGTCAGAGGATCCAGCAAACCCATGCCCAGAGCCTCGGCCCACACAAACTTGGAAATCATAAATGTTACTGTTGTAAGCCACCACGTTTTGTCATAACCTGTTACTTAGGATTAGAAAACCCAAACAGTGGGGAAATCAATAAGCTCACACATGTGCTTCCTGCTTTCTGGGCCAGGAAGGTGTCTCAACATGGTCTGAGGGCAGTCATGGCAGCTTCAGAAGACCCCTAAGAAAGACTGGTTTTCAGAGGCCACCTCTTCACCTGAATTGAACATTTCAATATTCAATGTTTTTAAACAAACTTTTTTTTAGATTAGTTTTTGAGTTTCAGAAAGATAAGGGAATTTCTAGTTTCCCCCATTGTTAACATTTCAGATGAGAAACCATCTTTACTACGTTACTATGTTCTAAACTCCAGGCCTTATTTGGATTTCCCCAGTTTTCCCACTGATGTTATTTTTCTGTTCCAGGACCCCATCCTACATTATGACTCTACTGGGCTGTGACATTGTCTCCATCTTTCTCTGCTTTTGATAAGCCAGGTTGTTTTGAAGAGTACCAGTCAGGTATTTTTGTAGGCTATCCCTCGATTTGCTATTTTTCTCATGATTAGACTGGAGATACGGGTTTTGGATCATTGCATTTCTATTGCTGAGTAACAGATTCATTAACAAAACTCATGTGTGTATTAAACATAGAATCAAATATTTAATACAATGGCTGAATGACTATCTCTGTCCCCTTTATATAAAAATAGAAAATTGGGGGAGCTGTGTAGTCATGTCCTAGTCGTAGATCCTGTATGAAACCTCTCAGCTTCAAGTTTCTACCGTTCCATGAGGAAATGGCATTTTGAAATCTGTTAATAAATTCATATTAACAATGAAACATTCACTTTACTTTGGAATTCTCTGGTCATCTGAAAGAGAGTCACTTTAGTCATCTAAGGGGATCTCTCTAAAGGAAAACTACTCTTTTGGGGGCAAAAGTCTTTTTTTCCATCCCAGAAACCATCTCTTACCTATGTGCTCTTTGCCACTGCTACGGCACTTTCCTGAAGAACTTTTGTCCCCTGATGCCAGCCCAGCACCTATGTGATTTGCCTACTGTGTGCTGGCCTGGGTTCTGTGTGCAGGTGGAGGTTTCTGTGGATTTGTTTTGTGTTGTTAAACAGTTTTACTTCTAGAAAAGTGACCAATCCTCATTTACAATCTCAAAAGAGCATTAAAATGTTCTTTCTTTCTCCTACCCTTTGGGACACATTAAGAGTTCTGCATGACCTATATCTGATTTTTATCAAATCACTGTGAGTTAGTGAAAATAACCAACAGAAATGCTTCCTTAGACAGGTATTGGAGAAAAGCACCATACGCAACATCCATTTAGTTTGTGCTTTTCTTGAACCTTCTGGGTTTCCTTCAGTCAAGTTTATTGAGTAGTAATTTACAGACAGTAAAGTTGAGTCTTAGAGTGCAGTTCTATGAGATTTGACAAAAACCTATAGTTGTGGGACCACCTGCCCAGTCAAGACCCAGAAATCAGCCCCCCAAATCCCCCATGTCCTTTTGTAATCAGTCTCTTTCCCTGACCCCTCCTCCCCGAACCTTCTGATCTGTTTTCTGTCCCTGCACTCTTGCCTATTCCAGGATGCCATATGTTTTAATTTCCTCACTGCCAAAGCAAATACCATGAAATGGGTGGGCTTAAACAATGGGAATTTATTAGCTTATGGTTTTGAGGTGAGGCAGAGGTCCAAATTAAGGCCTCATCTTCCCAAAGACCGGCATTCTGTGGCTGGCTGCCAGCAATCCTCGGTCATTGGTTATATGACAGTGCATATGGCAGCCTCTCCCGGCCTCTCCCTTCTCTTGGGGTTCTGTTGACTTTCAGATTCTGGCTGCTCCCTCTGAGGCTTACTCTGTATCTCTCTGAATTTCATTCTGCTCATAAAGGACTCCAGTAGTAGGATTCAGACCCATCCTGGTAGAGGTGGGCCACACCTTAATTGAAGTAGCCTCATCAAAAAGTCCTACTTACAATAGGTTCACACCCACAGGACTGGGTCAAGTATAAGAACATGTTTTTCTGGGGTACCTAGCTCCCAAACCCCACCCATATAAATGGAATCAGATAGTATGTAACTTTTAGCACCTGGCTTCTTTCACCTAGCATTTTGCTTTTGAGAAGCATCCATTTTGTTGCATGGGTCCATAGTGTGTTCCTTTTTTGTGCCCATTAGTATTTCACTGTACCAGAGATTACTTATGGGTTCACCTGTTGAAGGATATGTGGATTGTTTCCAGTTTGGGTGATAATGAAGCATACCATCTACGTACAGAGTTTTGTGTGAGCATAAGTTTTCATTTCTCTTGGGTGTATCCCCAGGATTGGAATTGTGGGGCACATATGCACATGATGCATATCAGATCTACATAAGCATCTGTTCGTTTTGTTAAAACAACAGCATCAAAAAGCCGTTATGACAAAAGCTCTGGGGAAAAACGCAACATTCTACTTCAATTTAGTTTTGCTGCCTTTTTCTTGAACCTGCTGGGTTTTCTTTGTCAATGTGGTGACGAGCTTGAGTGTGTGGGAGCTGATTTTTGTGCAGCAACTATTTATAAAGTCGTTCTCTCCCCCATGCTTGTTCTCTACAGCAAGTTTTAAAGTTAAACACTAAAGTCAGAAGTGGAAACAAAGAAAACAGGCGCATAACTTTTTTAATGAAGTGTGGTTTCCAAAAGAAAGGGAGGGAGGAGGAATGACCTTTTTATAATCGAGTGTCATTTCCTAACTGCAAGAGCCGATGTGTTATTGGAAGAAAATTGGACATCTTGCTTGTTAATGTGAGTCAATACGATGTTTTCAGCTTTGCTTTTGGTAGAGGTGGTGTGTGTGTGGCTCTGAAATTATCCAGTACTGGGGAGACCACTTGGTTGGTGTCAGAAAGACCATGGGTTTTGGAACATGTAGTGGGATTTGCATCTGCTCTGTCTCCTTTTAGTGTGAGACCTTCTACAAAACCGTTACATTAGGCAGAATATGTCCTCTCCCCCAAAGCTGCCCACACCCTCATCCCCGGCACCTGTGAAGAGGTGCCCCTGCATGGCAAAAGGGCCTTTGCAGATGTGATTCAGTTAAGGACCTTGAGATGGGGAGATTATCTTGGGTTATCCAGTTGGGCTCGATACAGTCACCAGGGACCTTTGAGAGTGGAAGAAGGAGGAAGAAGAGAAGGTTGGAGTGATGGGGTATGAGAAAGACTCAACCCACCATTGATGGCCTTGAAGATAGAGGAATAGGGTCAAGGGCCAAGGGACATGGGCAATGGGCAAACAAGACCGGGAAAGGGATACTCCCCTAGAGCCTCCAGACAGAGAGGCAGTCCTGCAACCCCTTGATTTTAGACTAGTGAGACCCTTTGGGACTTCTGAATTAAAGAGCGGTAGGATACTAAGTTTGAGTTGCTTTAAGACTCCGAATTTGTGGTGATTTGCTACTGTGGCAGTAGGAAAGTGTTAGAGGGCCACCACCCTCTGTAATGGGTGTGATCACGCTGACATCTCCCCAGTCTCCCACCTAGGTGCCAAGAATATGTTTGAACCTGTTGATGTTCAAATGTAAAAACTCTGCCAGACAGAGAAAAGATAGAGTTCCCACTGAGCTACTCCAACCACCCCATCACCTCGGTCCTTTCTTTGCTCTAAGGCTCTGCTCTTCCTGGGATCATTTAATTCTGCCAACTTCTTCTGATGATCTTCACCCTCTGAGTGGGACTCTCTGGCTGAGGCACTTGCCATTTCTGCCTTTCTAGAATCCATCACCATCCACCAGTGGAATGAACTTGGCTTGAAAGATATTCTGTGGGTCTTTTCCATGATCTTTTTCTTCCCCCTTTTGATTTTCTTTATTCTGGGAAGCATACACACACACTACAGTAAAGTGGGGGGCAGGGTGGTGGTACTGGCAGGTTTCTATAAGTGAACAGGATACAGGAGGCCATCCTTGAATTGCTCAGTCTCCTAGAACAGGGGTCAGCCATCTTTTTCTGTAAAGGGTTAGATAGTGAATATTATTTCTACTTTGTGGGCCATACGGTATATAGCAGTTAACTCTGCCCTTACAGCTGTATGTAAAGTAAGTGAGTGGGGTATAGATTTGTTCCAGTAAAACTTTCTTTGAAAAATATGTTTTATTGACAGATCTTCACACACATACATTCCATATAGGGTATACAATCAGTGGCTCACCATATCATCATGTAGTTGTGTATTCATCACCAAGATCATTTTTTTAGAACATTTGTTCCAATAAAACTTTATTTATAGACATTGAAATTTGTATTTCATAGTTTCCATGTGTCACAAAATATTATTAGTCTTTGGATTTTATTCCAACCATTTAAAAATGCAAAAACAATTCTTATCTTGCAGGCTGTAAAAAAAAACACAAAACAAAAAACAAACAACAGATAATGGGCTGAATTTGACCAGTGGGCTCATCTTTGCAACCCTGTCCTAGAACAGAAACTCCATCAGGGTGGGAATTTTTGTCTGTCTAGTTGATGGTTATGTCCCTGAAAAGAAAAAGAGTGTACCTGGCAGCACCAGGATTTGGGGAGGAAAAAGGGGCAGGTTGCTAAGTGCCAGTTTGGACCCTGTCACTATCTAACCTTGGGACATTTTGTTTATGGTTGATTTTTTTTGCATTAGTTTTTTTTTTTAATGCAATTTTATTGAAATATATTCACACTTTGTGATAGTTTTGAGTTTTAGAATCTTGTAGTATCATTTGTCTTGATGATTGAGTTTTTGGCACCCGTTTAAACTCATCTCATCCTAGTCCTATTCAGATAGGTTAGGAGAGAGGGAATAGAAGCCCACGGATTCCAGCTTGTACTCTCCCCACAGTCAGGAAGGTCCCATAGAGAGATTTCAGGGGGTCCATGAAATTTTGGGGGAAAAAAGATTTGTAGCTTTATGTTCCCTAACCACTAACTGAAATTTAGCGTTTCTGACAATGACGACTGCAGAGGACAAACGACAGTATTAACAGGATCTGTAATTTGCCACCAATTTGTCACCAGTAGAAATCTCATACATTTTCAGATCACGTTACAGTTAAAACAGATTTTGTTTATATTCCTCACTGCTTTGAAATGATGGGGCTTATGAGACCCACCTCTAGAGCTTGCCATGGAATGTGTTAAAAAAAGAGGCACATATATTACTATATTAGAATTTAAAAAAATTCTAGAAGTATCTTTTACAGTAATAGGTTTCCTTTAGAATCTTACTTGTTATCTTATGTATTCTGTGTATCATTGTATGCATTTAGAAACAAACTTCACTTAACTGCCCCAGAAAGTCAGAAACATAGAAACCATGAGTCCCTTCCCTCCATGCCTTAGGCTCTGGGGCCCCGTTTTCCTCCACTAAATCCTGGAGATAAGAATCCCTGCCTGCTAGCCTTACTATGTGTGTGGATCAAAAGTGGTACAGTACCTGAAAATCCCAAAGCCAAGTGCAGGCTATTTTCAGTATCCAAGCGATATGAACTAAATGTGACATTCTAAATGAGGAAAGATAGCAACATTCCACATTTGAAACAAATGGGTTCCTACCCAGGACCAAGGAAGGCAGAAAAGGGTTTCCACTCACCTTTTCTCCTTTCCATGGAAGTGACAGACTTTTCCTACTTTCTCCTTGCGTACTTCTCCAACTGGAACCTCATTCCCTGCCCACTTAGGGAGAAAATTCCTTCATAGTTTTGCTTCCTATCTCTCTGGATAAGAAAAAGGTAAAATCCCAAAGAGAAGAAAGGCCAGAGGTTCTAAGTGACGCTGGAAAGCATATCACCCCCTTCCTCATTGCCTAAGGGAGGCTGGTGGTGAGGGTTTGCTCCAAGCAGAGATCTTTGCTGTAAACAGGGGAGGAAGGATCACTGCTGCTTCTAGCATATCTTCCACTTAAATAATTTGGGAGAGCCAGAAAGTACTTACATGCAGCCTCTAAACTCTTCTGAAGGGAAACAGATATGAATAATTTGCTTATAACGAGAGGGTCTTTGTGAACAACTGACACCCTTCAAAGCAATATCCGACTTTGATTTGCTTTTTGCATTTGCCCCTGGTGACCCATTTGTACTTTCTGACCTTTCTTTTCTTTTCTTTTTTTTAGGATGTTTTTAGTCCTTCAACTCTTTTATTTTAAAAATATTTTTATTCAGTAAGTTTTTGCACACATATATTCCATACATGGTGTAGAATCAGTGGCTTACAACATTATCACATAATTGTGTATTCATCACCATGATCATTTTTTTAGAACATTTGCACATAAATAAAAAAACGCATACACCCCTTATCCCTTGCCCCTCCTTCTCACTGACCACTAGTATTTCCATCTACCCAATTTAATTTACCCTTTGTCCCCCCTATTATTTATTTTTTATCCATATATATATTTTTAACTCATCTGTCCATACCTTGGATGAAAGGAGCAACAGATACAAGGTTTTCACAATCCCACAGTCACATTTTAAAAGTTATATCTTTATACAATCTTCTTCAAGACAGGCTTCTGGACCACAGCTCAGCAGTTTCATGACCTTTCATTTGAATGGCCTTAACAGGTATACTATCTGGTAAATGGGCCAGGGGTCTTAGGATTTCCCCAAACTTCTCCTGGTTGGTAATATGGAGTAGTTGAAAGAGGCAGACAGTAAGATTTCAGTTTAACAGCAAATCAAGTGGATCCTGGAGGTTTCGGTCCAATTCTTGGAGGAGTTTCTGACCAGGTCAGTTATGGAAATAAATATTGGCCCATGTGTCAGGAGTCTTTGAATATCAGATGGAATGGGGGAGAATTAGACATTGGAGTCAACGAAAACCAGACAGCAGGCTTCATGAGAAATTTAATACATAAGGGCCTGTCTTTATTTGTATGAGGTATGGTGGTGTCTTTTTTTTTTTTAATTAATAGACTTCATTTAAACAGTTTTAGATTTTGAAGAAAATTTGCACAGAAAGTAGAGTGAGTTCCCATATAACAGTCCCCCACCCCACCCCAGTTTCTGATATTGTTAACATCTTGCAATAGTGTGGTACATTTATTGCAATTAATGGACCAATATTTATTCATTATTATAATTAGTGAATGTCCATAGTTTATATCAAGGTTTAATGTTCTGTGGGTTTTGACAAATACTTAATGGCATGTATCCACTACTATAGTATCATACAGAATAGTTTCAGCACCTTAAAAACACCTTGAAACCCTGGCATCCACTAATTTTTTTTACTATCTTTATAATTTTGCTTTTTCAGGATGTCCTGTAGTTGGAATGATACAGTATATTGATTTTTCAGACTGGCTTCTTTCATATAGCAGTACGCGTTTAAGTTTCCTCAATGTCATTTTTGTGGTTTGAGAGCTTATTTCTTTTTAATCACTGAATTATATTCCACTGGATGGATGTACCACAGGTTTGTTATCCATTCATCTATGGAAGGATATCTTGGTTACTTCCAGTTATGAGTAAAGCTGCTGTAAACATTGTGTGCAGGTAGGTTTTTGTGTGGACCTAAGTTTTCAACTCAATCTGATAAAAATACCTGGGAGCACAATTGTTGCATTTAATGTTAATTCTATATTTAGCTTTGTAAGAAACTGCCACACTGTCTACCAAAGTGGCTGTGCTATTTGACATTCCCACTAGCAATGCGTGAGTTCCTGTTGCTCCACATTTCTTGTCAACATTTGGTGTTGTCAGTTTTTTGGATTTTAACCATTCTAATAGGTCTATAGTACACCTCATTTTTGCTTTAATTTGTAATTCCCTGATGACATAGGATGTTGAACATCTTTTCTCATGCTTATTTGCCATCTGTATATCTTCTTTGGTGAAGTGTCTGTTCAGCTCTTTTGTCTGCTTTGTAATTGGTTTGTTTTCTTATTACTGAGTTTTAAGAGCTCACTGTTCATATTTTGGACCTAAATATTTTATCAGCTACACATTTTGCAAATATTTCCTCCCAGTGTGTGACTTATCTTTTTATTTTCTTTCACAGGCAGAAGTTTTTCATTTTAATGAAACCCAATTTATTAATTTTGTTTCTTTCATGGATCACGCTTTGGATGTTGTATCTAAAATCTCATCACCAGAATCTAGGTCACTTAGATTTTTTCCCTTTTATCTTCTAGAAATTTTAGAGTTTTATGGTTTACATTTAGGTCTAAGATTCACTTTGTGGTGATTTTTGTGAATGGTACAAGGTCTCTGTCTAGAATTTATTTTTTGAATATGGATATCCAATTGTTCCAGGACCATTTTTTGAAAAGACTATCCTTTCTTCACTGAATTGCCTTGGCTCCTTCATCAAAGATCAGTTGAGTATATTTGTGTGAGTCCCTGGTGCCTTTTAATTAATTTGGGGTGGGCAGGGTTGTTTAGAGGGAATGCTGATGTTTGTTGTGTGCAGATTCTTGTATTCCTCTTCCCCTTAGTCAGCAAAGGGCAATGATTATTTGGCTTATATGTATCGTGTAGTGGGCATCTGTGGAAATCACTGCTGCTGACCCCACTCTACCCCATATTAGAGTTCCTTTTCTACCCTATTTTATTTCCTTTTTTTTTCTCGTTTTCTCCTATCTGATAGGACTGTGCGTTTGAAAAACTGCAAAACAGATGAAACAAAATAGTCTAATTTACCACCTACCTGGCATTTCAATGAGAGGAATTTCTGTGGTATTCTGATGAGTGTATATGTCTTTCCCAGTCTTAGCTCTCCTCGAGTGTCCTGTGAGTCTAGGATAAGAGTAGTTGACGCTGTAGATGAAAGAAGGTTGCAACCATGGCATTATCAGACAGTCAAGATGAATTCTGAGCTCCTTTGCATTATTAGCTGAGACTGGCCATAAAATCTGGCCACACCTGGTCCTGGTTTGCAGTGAGGCTTTCCACCGCTTTCCCGTAATTTAAAGGATTGGCACCTGCAAAGGAATGGAAACAGAAAGAGAGGCCTTTTACCAAGTGGAGTTTGAAATTTCCAAGCAGCTAACGACAAGTAGGGCTGGCAAGCCAGAGAGGGCCGATTCGGATGCGCAGCTACTCGGGAGTGTGCGGTAGCCCAGGCCGCGTCCCCGTAAAGCCGAGAGCTGTAATGATGTCAACTTGTTATTTACTTTCCAAATCTGAATGACTGAGCAAGGCGAAAGGAGAATCAATCAACCACAATGTGACCCTACAGGCGGAAAAAACGCCGCGCTCCCACCGGCGCGCGGTGGGGGAAGGGAAGCACGTGGAATCTGGGTAGGGTTGCATCATGAGGTCGCTGGGGCTTTCTGTCGCACCCTTCGCTTTTCGATCGCCTGTGATCCCTCAGCATCAGCCTGCACAAGCCCAGGGAACCCGGGAGCAACGAAGGGCAGGCTCGAGGGAGGGCCCCTCCGAGTCCTTTTGGGGGAGCCTTGAATGGCAACCGATACATAATAAGACAATCCATTCTGCTGATTCACAATTGTGGAGACTGTGTAAGTGTGTATTTTTATTGATGTGCTCTGATAATGCTGTAGCAACAGTCGTTTGACATCATTGACGTTTTACAGCAATATTTTGCAGGGTAATTTTAGGCCCGCCTTTTTGATGGAGGACCAGCCCCTTAAAATTCACCCCCCACCCCCTCCACCAACAGAACAACAAATGGTCTAGTGTTCAAGAAAGGAGCAAGTGAGGTTATACTTTAAATTGCTGAGTGTACGGGGCTCCTGGCAGGAAACTCATTTTATACCAAAGGGAGGGGCAAACATTTAAAAATTATCCCACCCGTCAGACCTCAAAGGTGTTGGGGGTGTGTGGGTATTTGTTTAATTGAATTAACCCCGCGAGGGGTGGGCAGTTGTCATCAGGATGGAGGGGAGGAAGGGCCGTTGAGGACTCGAGCACACCAGGACTGGACCGAATAAGCCATTACAGCATAAAACACTGCAACCCCCCAGGTCTGGTGAGGGTGGGGGCGGGGGGTGGAGTTCAGGGGGCTGGAGGGCCCCAATTTCCGCCTCCCCCCAGCCCCTGGAGCCCCCACACCTGCGCTCCTCGGGCCCCCCCACCCCAGCGCCCGCGTGGCTGAGTTTCTCCCCAAGCTTTCCGGCTCATCCCGCGAGGTGTTTTGCAAAGGTCGAGACGCCAGCAGAGTCCCCACTTTAGGGGAAAGGGAACAGACACTCGGGGCGTCCTCAAAGCCGCCGACTGTAAGGGAGAGGCGTGCTCGGGCAGGTGGCAGGGGGCCCTGCAGGGTCCGCAGGGCGGCTTTTCTCTGAGGTGTGAGAGGGAACCCTAACTGGGGCTCCGGCTCCCTCTCCCCCAGCCTCCGAGGCAGCGGGGGACCTGCTGGGGCCTGGGCAGGGGTAGGCCCGGGTTCCGCCCCCGCCCCCACTCTGAGGCCAGGCGGTGGGGGGGGGGGCTTGCCCGGCTTGGAGCCAGGAGGGAGAGGCCCAGGCTCCCCTCCCCCCAGGCCGGGGGTGGGGCGGTGTAGGGACGCGGGTCCCTCTGCGGTGGGGGAGGGGCGGTGTAGGGACGCGGGTCCCCCAGCGGTGGGGGAGGGACGCGGGTCCTCCTCGGAGGCGGCGGTGGGGGGCGGGGGACGGACGCGCCCCCCAGCCGTGGGGGAGGGGCGGCGCTCGGGGCTGGGGTCGGCGCGCTGGGGGCCGCTCCCCGCGAGGTCACTGGCCGCGCGCGTCCCGCCGGCCGCCCCGCCCTCCGCGCCGCCCCCCCCCGCTCGGGAGCGAGGAGCCGCCCGCGCCCCCGCCCGCCGCCGCAGCGCCCTCCGGCCGCCATTGCGCGCCCGAAACTTTCCAGCGCCCGCGCCTCTCGGGGACTCGCGGCGGCGGGGGCGGCCCGGGGGGCGGCCCGGGGGCGGCGCTCGGCGGCTCCGGGGCGCCGGGCCCTCCTCGGCCGCGGACGCCGGGGCGCGGGGCCGGGCGGCCGCAGGGAGGCAGCGAGCGGGCCGGGCGCGGCGGCGCCGCCACAAGTTGCGCGGCTCGCGGCGAGGTGAGTGCGCGGGACTCGGCCGGCCGGGGGCGCAGGCCGGGCTGGGGCGGGGGGGCGCCCGCAAACTTCTGGCGGTGGGGGGTGGCGGCGAGTTTCCCGGGGCCCGCCCGCCGCCGTGGCTCCTGGTAGGAGGGGCAGGTCCCCAACTGTCCCCGCGGGCTTTGGGCCGGGGTGCGGCGCCCTCCCTGGAGGCTGAACAATACCCCGCTGCGGCCGCTCCCCAAAGTGCGGGCCGCAGGGTGGGAAGAGGCCGGGAGGGTGCCTTTGTTTTGGGGAGGGGGAGGCGGCCGGTAAGTTTGGAGGAGCGCTTAATTTCCCCCCGAAAGCCCCTTTGTATAGCGATCCCGGGGGGCCCCCTGGGCGACCCCGCGCGCCGGGCAGGCCTGGGGCCGCGGGCGGGGTCCCCCTTCCCCAGTGGGGGTGGGGGCGCCCCATTCATCCCTGCGGCGGCGCGGAGTGCAGCGAGTGGGGGCGCGGCGGCGCGGGCCCGCGTGGGCTGTTTCCGAGGCGCAGAAACTGTCAAAGAAGTCCGGAGCCCCCGCCCCGAGCCAGGCAATGGGCTGCGGGCGACACCGGGGCGGTGGGCCGGGGTCTGGCGGGGGTGCACGACCTGTTGCTCGGGGTCGGGAGAGGGCGCACGCCCGCCCGGAACTGCGGCCCTGCCCCTCAGGGGCCCCCTGTCCCTCGCTGGGGCCGGTGCCCCGGACTGGAGGGGGCCTGTGCGTCGGTGGTCGCCGGGCGTGTGACAAGCTTGGGACGCGGCCTGGCGGGCCCGGAGCTCACGTGGGCGGGGGGCCCGGCTCGCCCCTGCCGGGGCCCCGCGGGCCCCAAGGCCAGCTGCGCTGCAAATTCCACAAAGTTCCAGCCCGAGGTGTTCCTTCGGAGTGCGCCGGGTGGGCGAGCCAAATCTAGAAGAAAACACCCTGCCCGTCCCGCATGTGCCACCGTTGCGGCTCTGCCTCGCCATGTGTGGCTTGACCTGACTCCTGGATGTTTTCTTTGCCCTACGCGCCGCCCCAGTCCCGGCCCTAACCTGGAAGGGGAGGGGCAGGGCTCTAACCCGGGTGGGGGGAGGGGAGGCGAGCGCGGGCCGGGGCTCTGGACCGAATGAAAAGTTTCCTAGCCCTTCCTAGAGGAGATGCAGTTAAGGGGGTGCGTGGAGAAGGTTGACAAAGGAGCAGTTAAGACCTGAAAATGCAGAGTCCACTTTAAAGGTTATTAATTTCCCAAATGTGCTGCGATTTCTGTGTAAAAGCACCCAGTTGAGCAACTTTTACAGGGATAAAAGTTGAAGGTCCTCACTGGACCCACTTATTGAAAGGGCCCCTTAGGAGGACCTAGGTGCATATGTGCCCACCCCCCTCCCCAGGGAGTAATTCCACCTCCTTAGAAGAAGGAGTGAGTACACATGACAACATGGAGACGCCTAAAAGCAGATGTCTCAGATTTTGAAGAGTTCCTCCCTAGTAGCAATACTTGATTGCTGTATCACAGGTTTTAGGAAGAATTTTTATCTCCTCTTGTATACATACTCATTTTAAAACGCAGGGAACTGCTGCTAGCCACCTGGCACTGTGCTAGGCACAGGGGAGTCCAAAGGCAATGCGGAGGCCCCTGCTCTGGCAGGGATGGGGCAGCCCTCTCACCAACAGCAGAGGGTGTCCCCACAATCCTTAGGTGTTGGACTTTGTCACTCTTACCCTCCAGGGTTTGGTGAGCCCAGGGATGGTCTGCAGTTGGCATTTAAGAGGGTGGAGAAGTTTCTCCTTTTGGTCCCTAAATCTCCCAGATCTTCTCATTGTGTGTGGGGTGTGGGGCTTTGGGCTGAGCTGGTTTCTAGTCCTGTCTTTATCTCTGGGCTTCTCATCTGTGCAATGACCTCGTTGCCCTGCCAGGCCAGCCTGTTAGGAGGATGTACAGGGGTCTCCACAGCACAGAAGTCTAAATGGGGCCAGGGGCAGTGTTTGGCCAGGAAAGCAGCTTTGACCCTACTTAGCCTGAACTAGTGAAAGGGCTTACCACATTTGTGCTGTACTGGTTGCCATCTGGGCGACCTTGAAGTCCTGCAGGTTTTATGAGTCATAGTCTGTGTTTGTAAAAATAAAAAGGGGAACTGAAGTGGTGGTACTCCTAGGGAAGTGCAAACCATTTATGTGTCAGTTTTAAAAAAAACTGTAAGGCCGCCTCTAAATTTGAGTCATTGTTATCTGCAGCTAAGATGATTGTCTTTAGGTTTCTTGAATGCCTTGGGCTGAGGATTTTAGGGGCACTTAATGTCCAGTGGGTACCTCTTATTCCCATTTGGGACACTGGAATTTAAAGGTGTGAAGTCACTTGCTAATGCTTGATGGTAATGTGTGCTGGAGGAAGGGTTTGAATTTGGGGTTGTTGGATTCCCAAAATGGTGCTCTTAAACTTAGTAAGATTTTAATCTACCTGTCTTATTTAGTGTGGATTTTCTCATTTGAAACAAAAGATTTCTGAGTGATACACGTGCATATAATACATATCCTAACCCATATTGAACTTGACGTATGCATGGAGACAGAACTTGGCATATACATGGAGACATATCTCAGCACAGCAGAGAGATAATTTTCTAGTTGTGCTGTCCTTTACCTACTAGTAATGTGCTTATTTAAATTAACTAAAATAAAATAAAAAAAAAAACTCTTCAGTAGCCCTAGGTATGTTTTGTGTGCTCAGCTTGGCTCATGGCTGCCATATGAAAAGTACAGTACAGTTTTATTGAAAAATGTTGCTTTATAGTTCTTACAAATGAAATATTAATAATGATAATAGGCAGGAGAGTTGGTGTACCTTTTTTGGGGGGGCAGGAGTTGTTAGAAGTTGAGAATAATTTATCTGTGAACTTTTCTTTTTTTATTTTTAAGAATAGACCTAGGGCGGCTGCTGTGGCTCAGCAGGCAGAGCTCCGACCTGCCGTGATTGAGGTCTGGAGTTCGATCCCTGGTGCCTCCTGCCCATATGCGAATTAAAAAAAAAAAAAAGAATAGACCTAGTTCAGGAAGAAATTTGCCCAGTAGTGGGATTTCAGTACAGTTGACAGCTCCAGGTCCACATTGAGGGTCCCTGGGCCACTTGTGGGTTAGGAAGCCAGAACTCCAATCCTAGCTCTGTATCGAATGTTTATTTCGCTTTGGGCAAGGCAGTTCGCTTCCCTGTGTCTCAGTTTCCCTGTCTGAAAAATGGTGACACCATTCCCCGCCGCACCTACCTGAGCGATGGCCGTGAATGGCCCGTGGGCTAGTGTAGATGGGTGCAAAGTGCCAGATCCCTTCTGTCTGGGGGCCCTGGCTGTGGGCCATGGAGAGCTAAGCTGGATCCCAGAGTTTTAAAAAACCTTGTTTGGGTAGCTTGAAGTTTAAATGTCAGGTATTACGGCTCAGTTCCTTGAGGACAAAATTGTCCCTATGGAAAGGCATTTAGGGACTCCTTTCAACAGAGCAAGACCTCAGAAGAGCCGAAGCTCTAAAAAACTAAGTGGGTGAGTGTGGGCGCTGAGTTGTTTCTGGGTTCCTAACTCGGTGTTTCTCTGACCTAGGTGTTGTCCTTTGCAGTGTGCCTTTTTTTTTTTTTCTCTTGCTTTGTGCTTTCTATAGGAATGGAGTAGAAATTGTATCTGTAAATGAGATGGGGGGAAAAGCCCAAATGTGGTGTGTGTCAGCCACGGCTTCCCAGATTCCCCTTTTGCCACTTCTTGCTCATGAGAGTGTGTAACCCGTCACCCTTTTGTCAGAAGAACTTTGACCCTGGGAAGCCAACATTTCCACTCCAGAGGCGTGAAAAGGATAACTGCAGAGGAACTCTGTCCCCCAAAAGACTTGAATGTACAGGATAAGAATTTCTCTCTTCAGTAACCTGCTGGTAGGAGAACCCCTAAACTAAAACCTAGGGCTGCCCCCTTTCCAAGTTTCTGCTTGGGGGTGAAGATTCCCACCAGGTGTGCCTTGTTGAGTTCTGGGCCGAGGTGTAATCAGAACTGCTGTGCAGTGTTTGGTGGGAAGGTCCCTGCTGTGGTTTCCGGGTATTTCCCCTTTGTCCTTTCCCTTCCCCCCCTTACCAAAAAAAATCACCCTACATCTAACAGGCTGTTAGTCTTTCACCATGGAGTACATTTAAAAAAATAGTTTCAATCAGGAAACAAGACTAAAGTAATTTTGTAAACATTTTTTTTTGAAGTCGGAAAGATAAACTTTTTTTTTCCCGTAACTTTTTCTGGTGGGAGGGAAGTAAGGACCTCTTGAGATGCCAAACTGGATGTCCTTTATTCCCCTTGGGCCCCCCTTTTTGCCCTTACTTCCTCTTCATCCTTTCTCCGGGGCTCAACGAAATGGATGCCTTGACCAAACTGGTGAAAATGAAACCCAGCAAAATAAAAATAAAAGCTGAATGTGGGAAGGGACTAAAAAAGTCTGCGTGTTTATAAAGGCCAAAGAGCACAAGGTCTGAGAAAATGCGTTTAAAATCTCCAGGGATATGAAGTCCGCGGTCATTAAGGAATTCACTCCCCAGGGTGGCAGGCCGCCACAGGTGGTCCTGCTCACCCAGCTGGCGAGCTTCTCCTGGGCGGCCTGGCTGTTTCCCTTGCCATCCAGTTTTTATCGAGGATCTGCTGTGTATTTGAAGTTTTGGAAGGGAACCAGAAGGCGTTAAAAAATTGAATTGGAGCAAGTTTAAAGTTAAAATAGAGGAGAAAACATTTATACTCTACAAAGGAAGTTGGGTACCACGTCCTGTGCTTCCTAAGCTCTGTCCTTGGTAGGTAGGAGCAGAGAGAGAGAGTAGGGCATGACTTGCAGGTTCAAGAAGTCTTCAGAAATGGCTGTGGAGAAGGTGCTTGTTTATCATAATAGTATTTTCAACATCAAGCTCTAGACTCTCACAGACCCATCAACTAGCGGTTGTCAACTGGGGCAGTTCCCCCTCTCCCCCCAATGCTCAGGGGATAGGTGACACAATGGCTGGAGACGTTTTGGTTGTCAAAACTGGATGGTAATTGAGGGACATGCTTCTAGCGTCCAGTGGGCGAGGCCAGGGCTGCTGCTGAGCCTCCTGTGGGGGGGCCCTAAGGCCAGTGGCGCCGGGCTGGAGAAAGTCTTCAACTGGAAGTCCTGTTTTGGACAGGATCTGTGGGAAAGGGGAGATGCCAAGAATCTGAATATTTGTATCTGTATCTCTATCGATGTCCATCCACCCATTCATCCTTCCATCTCAGGATATACAGTTATCAAGGCACAGGTACGTGTTTGGGGATACATCAGGAAGTAAATGAGAACTTATGTCCGATCGAGGTGGTAAGGGTCTTGAGCTCTCCGGTCTTCATTGCCTAGGTCAGGGGTGAGGAGGCGTTGAAGGACTACTAGAAACAAGATCGGTAGGCATAGGGGTAGGGGGGCAGGGGCTCGTCCCAGTTATATAAACTCTGCCTCAGCACAGATATTTTAGACCTCCAGAGAAGTACACCCTGCATACAGTTTTCTTGAGTTGTTCTTTTCGTTTTGACTTTTCTTCACTTGTTCTTTTGGTTTTGACGTTATTGTGGACTTACTTGGTCTTTTTTCTGGTCACCCTCTTGGTACTCTGGTATTTATTTGCTTTGAGGGAAAATAAAACAACCCCAAAGAGCGCCCAGGTGATGTTTACCCAGTGAAATGTGGGCTCACCTGGAACTTAGCGGCCTCCCCAGGGTTAGCCCACCACCGTCTAGGGTGGCTCAGAGACGGCGGAAGCGCTGATGGGTGAGTGGTGGGAGCTGCTGCTCCACCAGGCCCCTGGACGCCGTTCCAGCCCCTGCCTCTTCCTCCAGCAGGGTACATTATTAGCAGACTGGCCGGGCGCTGGGGTGCAGACCTGCAGACTTGCAGTTTACTTATCGAAGCCCTTCCAAGGGTCATTAGGAAAAGAGCCCCAGTGCCAGGCCTTTTTGGATGCCCTTGGCCTCCCGAGCCAGCTCGCTGTCCTCAGGTGCAGCTGGTCGGGGGGATTCTGGGCTTCTGCTGGGCGAGGAGCAGGTGATACTGCTGATGGACATGTGGCTTTGCAGCCAGCTCCCCGTGCACCAACCTCATCTTGGGGCAGGTTGATTAACTTCCCTAGCAGTAGTTTTCTCATTGAGTGAAGGAGTTAATCAAATGTATTCTTCAGGTTGGAGTATTAAAGGAAATAGTTAGGATACTTGGAAACCGAACAGTTTATACTTCTCTTTACTCCAGAGTTGGGATTTACAGTTTGAAAAGGTATCTCTTTTCTTACCTTTTCTCCCCTCTTAGGTTCAGTTTTAGGGTAAATAGATGTGGGATGTGTGTGTGTGTAGTCTGTAGTCTGTATCTACATGTACATATATATATAATACCTATCATGCATGTATATGTACAGGCATATTTAATTTGATTTTTAAAATGATCAAGTAAAATTAATGACTTTTTTCTTTGGTGTAGTTTTATGGATTTTAACACCTGCAGATTCGGGACACAGAACAGTCCATCCCCACAAAGACCTCCCCTCTATAGGCACTCGCTTCCCTAACCCAGGGCACCCTGCCCTGCTCTCCAGCACAGTGAGTTTTGGTAATCATATGTTAACATATTGCACAGTCTAATGGTGAACCCCTTCCTGTGTCTGGCACCTTCACCTTTTTACCTGATGGCAAATGGGCCTTCCTTAAAATAGGAAATTTCGCCTGGTAAGTGTGATCAAGAGCCAGGGAAACAAACTCTTCTATGTTGGGGTGTTCATGAGAAACCACAGTGAGAGAGATGGGCTGTTTGGCTGGTCTTGCTGTGAGTGTGCCCCTTTTCTATGCCAGGTAATTCTTGCTGCCATATTAGTTGAGAATAGGGCATTTTTATTTATTTATTTATCTATTTATTTTTATTAACTTTTAGATTTTTTTTTTTTAACATGGGCAGGCACCAGGAATCGAACCTGGGTCCTTGGGCATGGCTGGCAAGCATTCTTGCCTGCTGAGCCACTGTGGCCCACCCTAGATTTTTTTTTTAAATATCAAAAAACACCAAACGCAAACATTCTTAACTTTTGGTCTTTCCGTTGTACATATATAATCAGTAATTCACAATATCATCACATAGTTGCGAATTCATCATCATGATCATTTCTTGGAACATTTGCATCTATTCAGAAAAAGAAATAAAAAGAAAACAGAAAAAAATTCATACATACCATACCCCTTACCCTGCCCTTTCATTGATCACTAGCATTTCAATCCAAATTTATTTTAACGTTTGTTCCCCTATTATTCATCTTTATTCCATATGTTTTACTTGTCTGTTGATAAGATAGATAAAAGGAGCGTCAGACACAAGGTTTTCACAATCACACACTCATTGTAAAAGTTATATCATTATACAATCATCTTCAAGAAACATGGCTGCTGGAACACAGCTCTACATTTTCAGACAGTTCCCTCCAGCCTCTCCATTACATCTTGACTAACAAGGTGATATCTATTTAATGCATAAGAATAATCTCCAGGATAACCTCTCGACTCTGTTTGGAATCTCTCAGCCATTGAAACTTTATTTTGTCTCATTTAACTCTTCCCCCTTTTGGTCGAGAAGGTTTTCTCAATCCCTTGATGCTGAGTCTCAGCTCATTCTAGGGGTTTCCTCAATCCCTCGATGCTGAGTCTCAGCTCATTCCAGGATTTCTGTCCCACGTTGCCAGGAAGGTACACACACCTGGGAGTCATGTCCAACATAGACAGGGGGAGGGTGGTGAGTTTGCTTGTTGTGTTGGCTGGAGAGAGAGGCCACATCTGAGCAACAAAAGAGGTTCTCTTGGGGGTGACTCTTAGGCGTAATTTTAAGTAGGCTTAGCCTATCCTTTGAGGGGATAAGTTTCATAGGAACAAATCCCAAGATTGGGGGCTTAGCCTGTAGCTTTGGTTGTCCACACTGCTTGTGAGAATATCAAGAATTCAACTTGGGGAAGTTGAATTTTCCCCCTTTCTCACCATTCCCCGAAGGGGACCTTGCAAATACTTTTTTATTCACTGTTCAAATCGCTCTGGGATTTATTGGGACATCACTCTGGACAAACCAACAAAATCTCATGTCCTACTCAAGGTGGTTCCATGTACTTATGGTGTTCACTTAAGCTGTCTACATAAGTTATATTAGGAAATGCACTAGTCAAAATGTAAATTTTGTACCAAATAAACATTTTTTACTTTAGTCTCATAAATAAGGTAAAATTTTAAAATAGAGAAAAGGCCATTTTTTATAAATTTTTAGGTTATGTTTTGCTAACCTTTCCTTAGGATACTATGGCCAAATATTTAATACTTCACTTGTATCCAAAGGTTGCAGTATTGTCTTAAGTTTCAAAAACATGATACATTCACTAACAAGTACTGCAGTTTTCCTAGTGGGCTAATAATATAAATGTAAAATAGACTAAACATACCAAGTTTTTCTTACTTTGTTATAAGTGAATTCCTAATCAGTCCTTCCCCCTTGTTGCTTACCTACGTTTTACTTTGAGCCACAGTTTTGCTTTTGGTGCTCTCATACAAAATGCTGCATTCTCTAGAAGAAACCTTGTTTTGGTGACCTGTGAAATCTTTTAGCCTGTGCATTTCTTTGCATGGAGACCAAAAGGGTTGGCTGAGTTGGTCGCAAGGCCTCTCTCTACATCTCTTTCATGAAGATTTTAATTTGGAAAAGGGACACTATGAAAACAAGTTAAGGATTATAGTGGTTTTATGTTTGCTAAAATTATTTTTTTATCCTATGCTTAGACTATTATTTTTCCCACGATTGAAATAGGCAGCATTTAATATAACATTGATGTTAGTGGCTTTACTTAAAAACTCAGAAGGTGCTTTGGGCTGTTGGATGCACAGAGAAATTCTTAGGCATGTTGGAGTTTCCTATCCTTTTGTTACCCAAGAAAATAAGCACAAGCAACAGCCACATCAATATGTACAGTGTTTATTCTTGAAGTGAGTGTCTGCTTTGGATTCCTGTCATCTCTTCCTATTGTGGTAGGTATAGCAGGGATTACTTAGAAGAAAACGTGAGTATTCTGTTTGCTTCCTTTCCTTGAGCCTGGAAGCTAGAATACGACTCCTAAATAGCACCAAGTGCTTTCTATTCTGGACACTTGCCACCAACCCCCAGCTACGGTATCTAGAAGCAAGGGCTCCCTAGCCCAGCGACCTGTTCCAATGTTCCTGATTGGAAAGTTTCTGCAAGTCCACTGAAAATTGGGTGCCCAGCTCCAACCATATTGGGTAGAAAAGGTCACCTGACCCCTTCTCAGATGGCTTGACTCGTTTCGTACTTGACTTACCTACCCATTGTCATTGGGCTTTGGAGTCTGCAACCATCTGAATTTGTGAATTCTACAGGAGTTTCTGGCTGTTTGCACTACCTCATCGGTGGAATTTGAACAGAAAGAATCTTACTGTACGTTTTGCCATTTTCTTTTTTTAAACTTATTTTGAAGTAATTTCAAACTTAAAAACAGTTGGAAAATAATAAGCGGAGAATGCCAACATACCACTAACCCTAATACTCAGTTCCTTTTCATAATTTCCATCTCTCTATTGCTATTCTCTTTGTGTTCATCTGTTTTCCTGATTTCCTTTAGCTCTTTGAGCATATTTAGGACTATTTTTAATGGTCTGTGTCTTGAATATCCCAGCTCTTGCGTCCTCATTGATGGTTTCCAATGCTTCAATCTTCTCCTTTGCCTGGGCCATCTCCTCCTGTTTCTTTGTTTATTTTAATAATCCTGTGTTGATACCTGGACATTTTGTTATTTTAATGTGTTATTGCTGGAATTTAGACTCTGAGGCATTTGTTCCTTAAGTTTGTATCCAGTTAGTGCATACAGAGCTTTCTTTCCATGAATGCCAGGAGCTACCAGAAATGGAGAAGGTAAAATGAAAAACCTTTCCCAGTCTTTGCAGACTCACTCTGCAAGTGCTATCCTTCATGGCTTATGCATACAATGAGTTTGGAGAATAGCCCCAGACCAAAGCCTAGGGGCCTTCCTGCTCCTTCCTGCACTTGCTTTCCTGCATTTGCTTCTTGTCTTGGGCCTGTGTGGGTCACCCTGAAAATACCATGTATACCTGGTTCCAAATGCTCCCTCTTCTCTAGAAAGCAGTTTCCTCCTGTTCTGGAGCAATGCACTATGTGCTCTGCAGCCAGTGGTGCCTTGCTCCAGGCAGCACGACTTGTTTGTTCTTCCATAGGGTGCTGTAGGGGAACTCAGCGAGCCCCCTTCCGCTCCAGGGTGGCCATTCCTGGGATGGCGAGTCCCTCAGGCCACCAACAGACAGAATGGGCCAGACAGGGTTGTGTTCAGTATGTGCACAAAGGCCTTTCTGGTGCCTCCATACCAGGACCAAGATCTCCACTGGGAGGCTGGGCTGCCCACCAGCCATTGGGGGGTGGGGGAGGGGCCAGCCAGGGCACGAGGAGCTCTTACTGCTTTGAAGTGGCCTTTGTCTTGATTTGGTGCTTGCCCTATTACTCTGATCCTTTGTTTCCTGGAGCTTTCAGAAAGATGTTTCTGCTTGTTATTCTAGCTTCTGTGGGGGGATGGAGTCCTGCAGCTTCCCACTCTGCCAGTTTGATCCAGGCGGGGCCCTATGTGATCCCTTTACTGTGCCCTGGGATTGGGTTTGCTGGTATTTTGTTGAGGATTTTTGTATATATATTTATAAGGGATCTTGGTTTCTAATTTTGCTTTCTTGTGATATCTCTTTCTGGATTTGGTATAGGCTAATGCTGGCCTCATAGGATTAGTTAGGAAGTGTTCCCTTCTCTTCAGATTTTTTGCAAGAGTTTGAGAAGAATTGGTACTAATTCCTGGAATGTTTGGTGAAATTCACTTGTGAAGCCAGTTGGTTCTTGGCTTTTCTTACTTGGGAGGTTTTTGATTATGGACTCAATCTCTTTACTTGTTACTGATCTGTTGAGGACTTCTGTTTCTTCTGGAGTCAGTTTAGGTAATTTGTGTAGGAATTTGTCCATTTCATCTGCATTGTCTTAATTTTATGACCTACAATTTTTCTCAGTATCCTCTAAGAATCTTTTTTATTTCTCTGGTAGTAATGCCCCCCTTTCATTTCTGGTTTTTGTTGTTTGCTTCCTTTTTCTTTTTCGACTTGCTGAAGGTTTGTCAATTTTATTTCTTTTCAGCTTTTGGTTGAAACCAACTTTCGGTTTTGCTGTTTCTTTATATTATTATTTTTCACTCTATCTCCACTCTGAACTTTATTTTTCCTTCTTCTGCTCATTTTGGGTTTAGTTTCCTCTTTTTCTAGATCCTCCAGGTATGAGGTAAAGTTACCCATCTGAAATCTTCTTTCTTAATGTAAGCATTTAGAGCTATAAATTTCCCTCTCAGCACTGCCTTTGCTGCATTCAGTAATTTTGGTAAGGTATGGTTCTCATCTTCATTTGCCCCAAGATATTTCCTAATTTCCCTTGTGATTCCTTCTTTGATCCATGGTTCAGAGTGGATTGTTTAATTTCTTAATTTATTTCTTAAATCAACAATAATTTAAAAAAAATTTATTTATTAAACATACCAACATACAAACACAAACATTCTTACCATATGATCATTCCATTCTACATATATAATCCGTGCTCACAGTATCATCACATAGTTGCATATATTCACCATTGTGATAATTTCTTAGAAAATTTGCATCAATTCAGAAAAAGAAAAAGAAAAAAAAAAATCATACATACCATACCCCTTACCCCTCCCTTTTGTTGATCACTAGCATTTCAATCTATTTATTTTAACATTTGTTCCCCCTATTATTTATTTATTTTTAATCCATGTTTTACGCCATAAGGTAGATAAAAAGAGCATCAGACACAAGATTTTCACAATCACACAGTCACATTGCAAAAGCTATATCATTATACAATCATCTTCAAGAAACATGGCTGCTGGAACACAGCTGTACGTTTTCAGGCAGTTCCCTCCAGCCTCTCTGTTACGCCTTAACTTAAAAGGTGATATCTATATAATGCGTAAGAATAACCTCTCGAATCTGTTTGGAATCTGTCAGCCATTGACACTTTATTTTGTCTCATTTCACTCTTCCCCCTTTTGATCAAGAAGATTTTCTCAATCCCTTGATGCTGAGTCCCAGCTCATTCTAAGATTCCTGTCCTACGTTGCCAGGAAGGTCCACACCCGTGGGAGTCATGTCCCGCTTAGAGAGGGGGAGGGCAGTGAGTTTACTTGTGTAATCAACAATAATTTAACAGCAATAATTTGCATGAACCACAGAAACGTTTGAAGAAACTGGAGAAAGACTGAGCAGTGATTTCCATTTCCAGGGGCGTAGGTATCATTCTTGGTGTTTGTCACTGCAGCTCTCCTTCCCCTGTTATCCTGATTAGCTTGACTTGCATCAGAAGATGAGAAATGAGACCATGGGGTTAGTGGAGGGGATGTCTGTCACCTCAGTCATGTGATGTAAGAATCTCCATGACTGAGATGCAGATGGAATTCCCAACAACCCATGAGGTGGTTCACAGTTTTAGGTGGCGTTTTAGAAAAGCTGCTGAATAGAGAGTAGATGTTCCTTCCACTTGGTTTATTTGGGAAACTGATTACATTGAGGTCCTTTGCCTTAGGCAGTCTTTTCTACCAGAGGGTTATCAGGCATTTTAATCACATACAGCTTTATTGCTCAGCCCATGTTTGTAAAAACTCAGGCATTTGGGATTATAATCTTGAAAGTGGCAATTGCAATTTGCCAGTTGCCTGTCAGTCTGAGGGATATGGTTTGATTTAGGTTCTAATTTGATTTTGAAAAAAATATTACATAAGGTTTATATTTGTAAAACCCCCTGATGATTTGGTGCCAACTGAACCATTTCCAGTGATCTGTATCATTACACTTCAAAAGTCCTAGCCAGGAGAAACACTGTGAGGTGCACACAGCTGAGAGCTTCGGGAAAATAGGAGTTAATGATCTCTTGTCCAATACATGATGGCAATTATTGTAGACCTGATAAGAATAAGGGGAGAGGCTTCTAGAAATTAGAGTTGCTTTATACACTTCATGGGACTTTTATTTCATGGGACCCACGGTATGTTTTGTGTTTAAAAGTCTCCAGATTTTAGGGGACAGGGAACAGAAATGCGTCATCTCAAGATCTAATTTCCTAAGTGATCTCCTGAGTGATTTAGTAAGGTACATAGTAAGATTTATTGGTGTGCAGAATGGAGCAAAGTATCTATTGATTATTTCTTTATATCTAATACTTGGATTTACTTTTGTTGTATGAAATATGCACATATTGTTAATTTCTTAGTATATAAAGTCCCAGAATCCAGGCAAGGGCAGTTGTTTCTTCCTTTTCCCTCTCCCAGGGTGTGTGCGTGTATGTGTGTCTGTTCATTTGTGTGGGTTAAATAGCTTTGGGATCTAGTAGCTTAAAGATTGGATATTGGTCCAGTGGTCAGCAGGTACAAGTGGTTTGTCTTAGCGTGAGAAAGTACTGTGCTGGTTTTTGAGTAATTAATATATTACTAATTTTGTTTATTATTATTGTTTTTGTATGCTGTATGGTGGGGGTTACATTTCATTCTTTTTCCATGTATATATCTTGTTATTGCAGCAACATTTGTTGAATTTTTGTTTTTGTTTGTTTCTTTGGGAAGTGCCTGGGCCAGGAATCGAACCCGGGTCTCCCACATGGAAGGCGAGAATTCTACCACTGAACTACCCTTGCACCCCTGAGTATTGGGTTTTTTTTTTTTTTTTGCATGAACAGGCACCAGGAATCAAAGTGAGTATTGTTTTTTTTTAAAGCTGAAGAAATATATGTGTGTTTTAGAACCAGGTGACAGTATCTTGATCACAGGTGCATGGGGAAACCTTGGACCAGTGTTTTGCTTTTTTTTTTTTTTTTTTTTTTTTTTT
>PVIY010006735.1:0-85792 GCA_004026745.1 Myrmecophaga tridactyla | reverse complement strand
TATAAATTGGAATCTTTTGATTAGATTATCTCCATGGAGATGTGATGCACCCAATTGTGGGTAGTGATCTTTTGATTAGATGGAGATGTGACTCCCCCCATTCCAGATTGGTCCTGATCAGTTTACTGGAATCCTTTAAAAGAGGAAACATTTTGGAGAGAGTCAGAAAGTGACAAAAATGACAGAGAGCAGAGACAGATGTTTGGAGATGCCCAGCAGACATCATCATGAGATCTTAAGCAAGCCAGAAACTGGAGAGAGCCAAGGGAAGCCAAGAGTTGAAAGTTAGCCTTGGAAAGAGGAACCCCCACATTTACAGAGGCTGAAGGCAACAGAGCCCAGGAATAAGGGACCAGCAGATGCCAGCCACATGAGTTCCCAGCTGATAGAAGTGTTACAGATCCATCAGCCTTAATAGAGTGAAAGTAAACTCTTGTCGGTGCCTTAATTTGGACACTTTCTCCTCCTTAAAACCAAAACCTGTAATTTATTAAATTCCCCTTTTAAAAGCTGCTTTGCAATCCAACAGTTTACTAATTAAAACAACACCTTCCTAATTATTTTTCTTTTAACTTATATTATGGAAAGTCAATGAGCGTATGTATACATACATATATATATGTGTATATATATATTGAGTTTTATATTTATAAATTTTAGCTGACAATACTTCTAAATTCACATACTAATTCTAAAATTCATGTACATTTTTGTCAAGGTTTTGTTTTTAGCTTTTCTGTGCAGACGTATGCTATCCCATATAGTAGCAACAAATTCAAATGTGGCTAGTCTGAATTGAGATGTGGTCTAAGTATAAAATACACAAAAGCTTTCAAAGATTTAGTATGAAAAATAGTAAATTATGTCATTAATAAGTTTTATATTGATTACAGGTTGAAATTGTAATGTTTTTGATATATTGGGTTAAATAAACTATATTCTTTTTTTTAGTTTTTAAATGTGGCAGCTAGGAAATTTTACATTATATTTCTAATTGAGTGTGCTGATATAGTCATAGCAACTGTTCATTTTCCAAACATTATACCATTTGTTACTTTTCCTTGTTTATTTTGCTGATTGGATTGCTGATTGGAGACTGTGTTGAATAAATGTAGTGTTTGAAAGGAAACAATTATGTTCCTGATTGGAAGTGGATGTGTTTAGTATTCCATCATTCAATATGATATAGCTGCAAGATATTTTAATGTTCTTTTTACAGTGCATAAAAGTTCCCCTCTATTCCTAAATTACTAGGAATTTTTGTTAGCTTGTTTTAGTTTTTTTTAATTTTAAATCATTAATGGATATTGAAATTTATGCAATGCTTTTTCTGCATTAATGTGATATATTTTATTAATTCATTTTCCAGTGTTGAATTTTTTGGCTAAAATATTTTAATGATTTTGATATTCATGATGATAAGTGAACGAGTTTCGTCTGAAATTTTAAATGGTATTGTGCCAGGATGATAAATACATGCTCATACGTACCTACACATACCCAGAAAATAGTAATTATTATTGTTTTATAAAATGATTATGTATTTATTCTTATACCTATGTTTACTTTTTTCTTTACTTGTTTTTTTCATTATCTCAGACAATCCTTCTAAGATCAGTTTCCTCTTCATAAATGATATCTTTTAGAATTCTAATGGTAAGATTCCAGTATAATTTTTTCCCATTTCTTGGTTGAGAATATCATTATTTCATTTTCATTTTTTTCTAAAGATCTTTTATTAGAGAAGTTGTGGGTTTTACAAACCAACATGCATGAAATACAGGATTCCCATACACCACTCCACCATCAACACCTTTTTAGTGTGGAATATTTGTTACAATTGATGATGGCACTTTTTTGTAATTATACTAATTTTTTTAACACTTTACTTTTGTTACAATTGTTGAAATATTATTTTGAGTATTATTAAATATAGTTCATAGATTTTCTATATACTATGCTATTATTAACACCTTGTATTAGTTGTATATTTTTTATAATTCATGAGAGAGCATTCTTATACTTGCCTATTAGCTATAGACCGTCGACTACAATAGGGCTCACCATGACATACAGTCCTATTCTGGTAACATATGCAACCTCAGTTTCCCCCATTTAACCACGTTCACTTGTATAATTCAGTACTGTTAATTACACCTGCAATAATGTGCTACATTCACCAACACAAGTAAAAATTCTACACAAATCAAGCATAAACTCCCAATTCTCTAATCCCAATCTATCCCCTGGTAACCTGTGTTCTGGGTCTGACTCTAAAGTTTGCTTATTATAATCAGTTAATGGTACTAAGATCATATGGTATGAGGCCTTTTCTGTCTGGCTTACTTCACATAGCATAGTGACCTCAAGGTTCATCCATGCTCTCGCATGCATCAGGACTTCATTCCTGGTTTCTGGCTGAATAAAATTCAATTATACATGAATACCACATTTGTTTATCTATTCATCAGTTGATGGACACTTTGGTTACTGCCATCTTTGGGCAGTTGTGAATAATGCCCTTATTAACATCTGTGTGAAAATTCTGCTCAAGACCCTGCTTTCAGTTCTTCTAGTGAACACCTATTGAGGGGATCGCTGGGTCATATGGTAATTCTACACTTCCCTTCCTGAGGGACTGCCAGACTGTCTGCCGCAGATGCTGCACATTTTAAATTCCCACAAGCATTTGCCTCATGTATTTTGTGGCACTGTGGTTAGGTACATAAATATTTAGGGCTGTTTTTTTTCTTTTTGATTAATTGACCCTTTTATTGATGTATAGGGTCCTTTTTTGTTTCTAATAACAGCTTTTGACTTAAAGTCTATTTTTTCTGATATCAGTATAGATATCCAAGATCTTTTCTGGTTACTATTTGGATGGAATATCTTTATCCAGCCTTCCACTTCCAATCTATTTGTGTCTTTAGGTCTAAGGTGAGTATCTTGTAAACCACACATAATTGGATGATGCTTTTTCATGCATTCTGCCAATCTGTGTCTTTTGATTGGGAGTTTAAGCCATTAGCATTCCCTGTGTTATTACTAAAGGGCAGAACCCACTTCAGGCATTTTGTGCTTTGGCTTTTATATGTCATATCTTTTTTGAGTTTCTCTTTTCATTTATTACAACCACTTTTTCTGTATAGTTAATCTTTTGTAATGTATCTGACTGACCCTTTCCTCATTTTTGTTTCTATATTTTTCAAATACTTTCTCTTTGGTTGCAGAGTGGTTAACATTATACAACCTACATCTATAAACTACTAATTTAGAAAGATACCAATTTAGCTAAATTAGCATACATGTTCTCTGCCCCCATGCCCCTCTGTTTCCCCTCTTTATATTGTTTTCATCCTAGTTTACCACTTTATATTTTGCACATCTGTCATCAGGAAATCTGCCTTTTCCTTGCTCAATAGTATTCCAAATCTTATTTGAATTAAAGAGCAGATTTGTATATTGAGGATACAATACTATCAGGTTTTGCATTTACCCTTTTAGTTGCCCTTACTGAAGATCTTCATTTCATCACATGACTCCAAGCCAGTCTCTCCTTTCAACTAGCAGAATTCCCTTTGGTAACTCTTAGAGGGTAGATCTCTCATTGACAAATTCTCTCAGTTTCTGTTTATCTGTGACTATTTAAAGTTTTCCCTCATTTTATTTATATTTATTTTGTTTATTTTTTTTGTTTTCCCTCATTTTAGAAAGACAGTTTTGCTGGATAAAGAATTTGAGCCTGGCTGTTTTATCTTTCAGTACCTTAAATATATCATGCCACTGTCTTTTTGCCTCCATGGTTTCTTATGAGAAATTGGCCGTTAGTCTTATTGTGGATCCTCACAGGCGATGAATCACTTTTCTCTTGTTGGTTTCAGAATTCTCTCTTCATTGTTGGCACCTGACATTCTGATTAGTATGACCCTAGGAGTAGATCTATCAGGAATAATTCTGTTTGGAGTATGTTGTGCTTCTTGGACATGTATATTTATGTCTTTCATGAGAGTTGGGATACTGTCAGCCACTATTTCCTCAAATATTCATTCTGCCCTTTTTCCTTTTCTTCTCTTTCTGGAACATCCATGATGTATATGCTTGTATGCTGTGTTAGCTAGGGTTCTCTAGAGAAACAGAATCAACAAGAGATATTTGTAAATACAAAATTTATGAATGTGCCTCACATAACTATGGGGATGTAGAGTCCAAGGTCTGCAGGGCAGGCTGCAAGCTGGCAGCTCCAAAGAAGGTCCTCAATGAACTCTCAGGAGAGGCTGGTTGGCTGAAGCACGCAGAGAGACTGCCTTTCCTGAACCCTCCTTAAAAGCTTTCTGGTGATTAGATTAAGCATCACTGATTGCAGAAGACACTTCCCTTAGCTGGTTACAAATGCAATCAGCTGTGGATGCAGCCAACATGATCATGATTTAAGTCCATGAAATGTCCTCACAGCAACAGACAGGCCAGCATTTGCCTGACCAGACAACTGGGCACCTCCACCTGGCAAAGTTGACACATGAATCTGACCATGACATATGTCTAGTACTGTCACTCATTTCCATGAGTCCCTGTTTAAATTTTTTCTATTGATTGTATGACTTCAATTGTCCTGTCTTCTAGATTGCTGATTCTTTTTTCTGCTTGTTCAAATCTGCTGTTGTATGTCTCTGATGTATTTTTTGTTTGTTTGTTTCTTTTATTCTCTGATGTATATTTAATCTCTTCTCTTGTGTCTTTCATCCCATAATTTCTGTTGTGTTTCTTTCTATACTTTTGTATTCATCTTTATGCTCACACACTGTCTTAATATCCTTATCTTTTTACACATATTTTACTTCATCTGTTTGAATTGATTAAGGAGTTATTTTTTTTAATTCTTTGATTCATTGTTCCAAGTTCTGTGTCTCCCTTACAGCTTTTATTTGTTTCTTTAATTGAGCCATAATCCTGTTTCTCAGTATGGCTTGTAATTTTTGTTGATGTGTCAGCATCTGATTATCTAGATGAGTTTACCATGAAGATCAGTTTCTCCCTCTCATTTATGTTTCTACTGTTGGTTGGCTTTGTGTTAAAGCTCTTTGTTGCTTGGTTCAACTTACTCAAATCTTTTCAGTAACCCATGTTTCACAGATTTGATTTTTCTTAGCCTTTCTTCACCTGATTTTTGCCATGGATATATGGTAAAATTGCTAAGATTACATTTTTGTGTAATTGTTTCAGCTCCAGAAGAATACCTCCATTCCTCTGTTCCTTCTTTAGGAATCCTAATCTTTTCTGGTCTTCTTTTTGGTGCAGAATTTTCTCCCCAGTTCCTATGATTTGTTTAAATTCTCTGCCTTATTCAGTGCCCCATTTCCTTCACTCTTTTCAGTTCTAGGAACATCTTCTCTTACAGAAGTTCAGTTAACCACATACCTGCCTTTTAAGGGAAATGGGGAGGAGGTTTCTTCCCTGTTAGCATATCCCACCCAGGGAACCAGATAGGATCAATCTAGAAAGTGGGTCACTCCAGAAAAGTCCAGTTTATGATTAGGTGGTCTAGTCAATAGAAACTGGATTGAATGTGCACAGTATTTTCCAGCTACAATTTTACTATGGTCTCACCCTTTTATTTTTTCCTCCTCCAGCCTCTTTTGTATGCAGTATTACTCAGCAATCTATGTTCCTGGGTCTCTTTGTTCTTGGGTCCCTGTGCCTGGATATGTATGGGGTTCTGTCACTTCTGATCCCCTTAGGAGGTGAGATGGAGCTGAGCCCCTGCTTCTGAGCAACTCCCTAAAGTACGGTCGACTGAGCGAGGGAGAAAGAGTGGACCAGCAGGCTTTGGGCAGAAGTTTCCTATCTGAATTTTATCTCCCCTTTGTTTCAGGGCTTGTGGAGTCTTCTCCTGTCTCTACTGACCTCCAGAGTTCTAAGCAGGTGGGATTTTTCCTTCCATTTGCTGAATCTCTGGGAGGTTTTATCAAGAAATATAACACCATGTTGATGATGTTCCTTTGTTTTCATTCTTGAAAGCAATTCAGAATTCCAAATTGAGATCTACTTACTGTTATCATCTTGAAGTTATGTGCAGCTATTCTCTTCTGTCTACCATTGTTGGCGTTGAAGTGCTAAATTAGCTGAGTCTTATGGCTAGTTTTTTGGCAGGTGATTTATTTTTTCATTCTCACAGCTTTTAGCATCCTCTCTTTAACTTTGGCAATCAGTTGTTTATGATGGATTTAACTGCGCATTTTTTAAGTTTTATCACAATTGAAATTTGACTGTTTCTCATTGTTTTGTTCAGCCTCTCCTTCTTGTTTGTATTTTTCTATTGTAGACATTCAATAAAACATACATTAAATCTTTTCATTCTATCATCTATTTCACTTAATGCTTTTGATATTTCCTAATTTTTCTCACATTTGGCTCATTTAGTCAATTCTTCAGTTCAGCTACTGTGTATAATTGCTATTTAATATATCCACTGAATTTACAACTTAAAGTAGTGTATGTGTGCATATGTGTAACTTATTTTTAGAGTTCTGTTTAGTTCTTTATCAAGTATACCTAATCATATGTTGCTTATCATTTTTATTATCTGATTATTTTTTTTTACAAATTTAAACTTCTTATATATTTTCCAGTAGATAATTTCAGTATCTTCAGAAAGTTTTGTTCTTAGGTTTTTGCTTCTGCTGACCTCCAGAAATATGGTGGATTGTCTTTAAATGTTCATTAATAAGTACATTTTAATTGGAGTTTCCTGTGTGAATATTATCTGAAGTTACCTCTTAAAGTTCATTTGCTTCAGAGAAGATCTGTGTCTGCTTCCACCAGATGTCAGGTAGCTCTACTAATTGCTTTATTTGAAATGAAATTGTCTTCCCATAACCACCTATGGTGAGTGATTCTAATATTGTTCCTTTCCTTTGCCTCCATCCAAAGTCAATTGACAGTTTACTGATTCTCCTGTCAAAGTTCCACTATTAAATGATCTTCTGGCTTTGTCTTCTTCCCTTTTCCACTAAATACTTGGAACATCAACCCATACTTAGAATCACTATACATCAACAATTTCCTGCAAGACAAATGCCAGCCCCAAAACTCACCTCACGCTTTCTGATTCTTTTTTGCTTCTGAGGAATTTCTTACTTTTCTGCTACTTCAGAACTGCATTTAAAAATCAAATTATACAGTTTATAGAGCATATATAGATATTATGAGCCAGCATGTTTTCTTTGTCATATTGCTAGAAATAAAAGTCCTCTCAAAGTAATTTTATTTTATTAAAACATTGACTTAATTATAGAAATTTTGTAAGCTAGTTAAAAGTATAAACTAACCCTTAAGAGATTTGTTTTTCATGTTTGTTGCCATGATTTTTCTTAAAATATTTATATATTTTGCCTCAAACCAAATAAACACTTTTATATGATGTAGGAAAATTCTGATGATGGAATGATAAATGAAAACAGCAAAGCTGCTTCTCATCAGTCTTGAAGATCGAGGTACCAAACGCTCCATGTCAACACTGGAAATTTATCATTTAACTTCTTAACACATATATATTTCAACCCTTTGGGGGGCTGGATTCACCCATAATTCAAAATATCCTGGGTCCATTTATAGAGATACTGACTGAGCAAATCTGGGATTGATTTGGGAATCTGTCTTTTAAAAAAATTCTCAGGATTCCAGTACAAAGTCTAGTTTAGAAATTACTGGAAATATAGATTATATTTCTTATACAAAGAAATATAATGATTTATGTTCCATATCATGATTCCATATCATGAGATTAAAGTATTACATATCATGATTCCATATCATGAGAGATTAAAGTATCTGTCCTAGTTTGCCAAGCTGTTATGCAAATACCTCACTATGTGTTGGCTTGAACAATGGGAATTTATTGTCTCATTGTTTCAGAGGCTAGGCATCCAAATTCAAGGTGTTGGCAGGACCATGTTCTCTCCCCAAAACCTATAGCATTCTGGTACTGACTTGTCACAATCTTGGGGTTTCTTTGCCTGCATCTCTACCTTACATCACAAGGTGACTTTCTCCTTGGATGTACTCTTCTGATTCTTCTGACTTCCAGCTTCTTCCTGGGTAGCCCTCTCTGACTGGCTGTGGGCAGATTTCTTCTCCTCATAGAGGACTCCAGTAATACACAATAAGGCCCACCCTGATTAAGTTGGGCCACACACTAAGTAAAAGTAACAACTTCAAGAGGTCATGAGTTTAAATCCACAGGAATGTGGGATAAAATTATAACATGTTTTTATTGAGGCACTTAATCCAACCTTACACAGCGCTTCAATCAAATTTGAAATACATATCTGAGTTACAGAACTGAGCTAGCACTTAATAATATCTAAGAAAAATTAATTCAAAGTGGATCAAATATGTAAATATAAGAACTAATACTATAAAATTCTTACAAGAGAACAGAGGGAAATATCCCAAAGCCCTTTTAGTACGCAATGGAATTTTAGATTTTGGACTAAAAGCGTTAGCTACAAAAGAAAAGAAATTGATAAAATTGAAGCCATCAAAATGGAAAACTTTTTTGTACCGAAGGATATTATTAAGAAAGTAAAAATTAAACCTACAGAATGGGAAAATATTTGGAAATCATGCATCTGATAAGGGTTTAATATCCAGAATATATAAAGCAGTCCCACAACTCAATAAAATAAAAGGCAAACATCTCAATTAAAAATGGGTCAAGGATTTAAGTAAATGTTTCTTCAAAGAAGATACTCAAATGGCTAATAAGTGTATGAAAACATAGCCTATATTATTAGCCAATAATAAATGCAAATTAAAACTACAATGAGATACCACTTCACACCCACTTGGATGGCTAATATTAAAAAGAAAATATTGAAAATAACTAGTGTTGGCAAGAATATGGAGAGATGGGAACCTTGTACATTGTTGATGGGAATGTAAAATGGTGTAGCCACTATGGAAAAGAATTTGGTAATTCCTCAGAAATTAAAACATAGAATTACCATATAAACACCCCAAGGAAATGAAAGCAGGACTTGATGAAATCCTTGTACATATATGCTCATTGCAGAACTAATCACAGCACCCAAATGGTAAATGCAACCTAAACAGCCATTAAGTATTGAACTGATAAATAAACTATGGTATATATTTATAGTGAGATATGATTTATTTACGAAAGAAGTGGTGGTGGTACATGATACCACATGGATGAACCTTGAAGATACTATGTTAATTTAAATAAACAAGACAGAAAAGTACAAATATTGTATGATTCTCTATGAAATACTTCAAATAAACAAATTCACAGAGACAGAAAGTAGAATAGTGCTTCCCAGTGGTGGGGGCACTGGGGAATGGGGAATTATGGCTAAATGAGTATGAATTTTGGCTGTGGATGATGAAAATAGATAGTGGTGAAAGTTACACAGTATTGTCAGTGTACTCAATATCAAAGAATTGTCTACTGAAAATAAAGTGATTTTTATATTATGTATATTTTACCACAATTAAAAGTAACATTGAATTATATATGTGAATGTGGTTAAAAGGGGAAATTTTAGGTTGGGTATACGTTTCTACATTAAAAATTAAAAAGACAATAACATAGGATTGTACAATACTGTGAAACCTACTGTACACAGTGGACTAGAGTTATTAATCCAATTATTAAAATGTTTAATTTTATAACAAAAAATTATAACAAAATGTTGCTTCATGAACTATAACAAATGTCCCATACTAATGCAGGTGCTAATATAAGGATTTATATGGAAACTCTGTATTTTATGTATGTTTTTTTCTTTAAACCTGTAACTTTTCTAATTAAAAAGTGGAAAAAATAAAATAACTTTATTATTAAAACAAAATACAAAGAAAATATTGCTCTTAATTTAAGCTACATATTAAATAATCATGTCTTATATCCTGCCTTTGGGCAAAGTTTCTGTAAGAAAGAAATAGGGTATGTGACTTTCAGAAAATGAAAAGAGATAGAAGTAATGACAGAAACATAGACAAGGCTGTCCCAGGGAAGAGGCTGGCCTCTTCTTACAAAAACAGATGGGAGAACACCTTGGTTACAAACCACAAATCCTTAATTTAAAAAGCCCCAAGCCTAAGGCTGGCAATGGTGGCTCAGTGGCAGAGATCTCACTGCCCTGTTGGAGACCTGGGTTTGATTCCTGGAGACTACCCATGCCAAAAAAAAAAAAAAAAAGGACCAGGCCTAGGTAATAAAAGTTTCCCAGAATGTGAGGTATGTCTTTTTCTCTTTAAGTCATATTTCTTGGGCAGGTGCCCAACCTTTTCTGGAATTTCTATTACAAACTTTAAATACCATACCAATCATCCTAAAACTCCCTGAATTCTGTTAATAATTTTTTCACTAATCATATACAGAAAATGTATGTATAGATAGTAGATAAAATATGCCCTGTGTTGGTTTTGCTAAACCAACCAAGAGGAATATAAACAAAATGTAAATGACATTTTACTTTCACCATGAGTTTCAATCACATAGATCTAAGAATAAGCCAATTTTAGAGTTATGGTTTTTACATTTAACTCCTTCATTTTGTGTCAATTTTAATATGTCTTCTCCAGGCATACACAAATGTTTTCTAGTAGCTGTTGCTGTAATCTACCCAATAAAGGTTTCAAAAAAGTTGTGGTTGTAGGCACTGAATAGAGTGAGAGCACAGGGCACATCAGACTATAGGTCCTTGGTTTCCTGAGATGGTAACTATCTCATTTTCTTCATCCCCCATAAGTCCAATGAAACTTAAATAAGCATTCCATGTTTTTCCAGAGTATATTTAATGAAATCCATGCCCTTCAGAAATCAGTTCTCCAAAATTGCATAAATCATGGAGATAGATGTCAAAACTCCAGGGAGAAAATAGGTTTTTTCTTATTTGTGTGACTCTTGAGTGAAGAAGAAGAAGAGGTACTGAAGGAATGCACAGAGTAGGGAGGTTATGGATATTGACTTGCCCTAATGATTATTCCATGTTGAGTTGAGGAATTTTTTAAAAATATTTTTATTGAGAAATCTTCACAAGCATACAGTTCATCCATAGTATACAATCAATGGCTCACAGTATTGTCATGTAGTTGTGTATTAATCATCATGATCATTTTTAGAACATTCACATCACTCCAGAAAAAAGAAATTAAAAGAAAGGAAAACCTCATGCATCTCATACTCCTTAACCCTCCCTTTCATTGACCACTAGTATTTCAATTTACCCAATTTTTTACCGTTTATCCCCACCCCCATATTAGCTAAGGTTCTCTAGAGAAACAGAATCAACAAGAGATATCTGCAAACACAAAATTTATATAAGTGTCTCACATAACCATGGGGATGTACAGTCTATGGTCTGTAGGGCAGGCCATGATCTGGTAGGTCCAATGAAGGTCCTCAATGAACTCTCAGGAGAGCCTGGTTGGCTGAAGCAGGAAGAGTGGTTGTCTCTTCTGAATCTTCCTTACAAGCCTTCTCATGATTAGATTAAGCGTCACTCATTGCAGAAGACACTCCCACAACATTTGCAATCAGCTGTGGATGCAGCCAACGTGATCATGATTTAAGTCCATGAAATGTCCTCATAGCAACAGACAGGCCAGTGCTTGCCCAACCAGACAACCGGACACCACCACCTGGCAGAGTTGACACATGAACCTGACCATGACATCCCTATTATTAATTTATTTTATATCCTTATTTTTTATACATCTGTCCATACATTGAGTATGATGTTCATAGAATGATGATAAAAGGAACATCAGACACAAAGATTTTCACAATCACATGGTCACATTCTAAAAGCTATATAGTTATACAATCATCTTCAAGAATCAGGGCTACTGGAACACAGTTCAACAGTTTCAGGTACTTCCCTCTAGCCACTCTAATACACCATAAACTAAAAAGGGATATCTATAAAATGTGTAAGAATAACCTACAGAATAACCTCTCAACTCTGTTTCTTTTGGTCAAGAAGGCTTTCTCGGGTGGGCCACAGTGGCTCAGCAGGCAAGAATGCTTGCCTGCCATGCTGGAGGACCCGGGTTCGATTCCGTCCGGGTGCCTGCCCATGTAAAAAAAAAAAATGCAAAAAAAATAAAAAAAAAGAAGGTTTTCTCAATCCCATGATGCCAGATCCCAGCTCATCCCTGGAGTACTGACCCATACTGCCAGGGAGATTTCCACCCCTAGGAGTCATGTCCACATAGAGGGAAAGGCAGAAAGTTCACCTGCTGCGTTGTCTTAAATAGAGAGGCCACATTTGAGCAGTGAAGGAGGTTCTCTGGTGGTGGCTCTTAGGCACAATTTTAAGTAGTCTTAGCTTCTTCATTGCAGGAATAAGTTTCAAAGGGGCAAATCCTGAGATCGAGGGCTCAACCTACTGATTTAGTTGTCCCCGGTGCTTGCAAGAATATCAGGCATTACCAAGATAGGGAAAATTAATATTTCTTACTTTATCCCCAGTCCCACAAAGGGACTTCATAAATACCTTTTTATTCTCTGCCTAAACTACTCTGGGATATAATGAGGCATCACACTAACTTGTACAAACCAACAAGATCGATTGAGGAATTTTAATGGAAAGACTCTGTGGTACATGGTGGTCATAGCAGGAGAAGAGGAAAATTTCACAAGAAGAAGTGGTCCTTTGTTTTATTTTTTATTCCTCCTAAAGTTTTCTTCCTAAAATATTATAATAACTGCAGGATTAAAAAATGATTATGTGGAAAATACATATATCACACATCTATAATAAAAATCAATAAACTTAGTGGTTATGTAATGAATGAGTGAGCATGGGATGGTTTAAAAAAATAATTCCCATAAAGTAATTCTGGATTTAACCAGAGCAACTGATGTGGAGACGTCTCTGATAGCAGCGCAGTAGAAACAAGAATAAATATCTTCTGAGTAAAGACAAGAAGGGAGTATTTTCCAAGACAATAAGTAATGTATATTTATTTCTTGAGTTTAATAGAGAAGAGGTTTCTACATCCCTCTCCCAGGCACCTGCAAAATGCATTTATAGACATTTAAGAAAAGCTCATTTAAAAAGGAATCACCAGAATTCAGTTACATTAAAAGATTTTCTAGTTTTCAGCATCATTTGCAGACAATGGAGCTATAGATGGAGGAAATAAAATGTCTATGGCAATTGATATAAAGTTTAGATTATACAATTATGTAATTTTTATATAAGTGTACTTGTATAAATATAACACACTAATTGGAAGATGAATTAGAAAACAGAGATAAATGAAATATGAAAAAATTAAAATCACTTGGCATCCTATTATTTAGATATAGGAACTGTTGATATTTTGATTTTCCTTCTTCTGGACTTTTATATTTACCTCTCAAAGTATTTAGAAATCTGAATATATCTATACCTATTTTTCTACAACAAAACAAGACTGTGTTAGGTACACTGTTTTATAACCTTCTTTTAACTTAGAGCTAGGTAACACACAACCACAGACGTGCTTAGAAATAAACACATAACTTCCTTGTTATTTTAAATCACTACATATTGTCCCATTGTGTGTTCTGTTGTACCTATTTACCCAATCCCAATTTGAGGACATTTAATTTGTTTTTATTTATTTTTTTCACATGGTTCTCTTCACGGATGCTTAGGCTTCCTCACAGCAGGGCTGCTGGATTCCAAGACAAGCCTCCCAGGGAGGTAAGGTGGAAACGCGTGGCATCTTCATGACGCCCTCCAGAAGTCCCACGGTGTCATTTCTGGTGTACTCTGTGACAGCGACACACACTAAGTCCCACCTGGCTTCAAGGGAAGGAAACAAATCTCATCTCTTGATAAAAGAGTAAAAAAATCCTGACAATGTGTAGGAGGAGACTTTTTTTAACATTTTTTTGAAAACGCAATCTGCCACAAGTGTCTTCTATTTGAATAGATATTTGGTAAGGTTCCATTCTGAATTTTCATTACTGCAAGGTAGAGAAGATCTTTCCCATTTTGCATAGTTTCCTTATTATAAGAAAGAGGCCAGACACAAAGACAGAATGATTTCTTTTTATTTAGAAAATATTTTGGGGATTCAATAATATAATCATTCCTTGCAATTTAGAAGCAGAATTTAAAGATGACCAGATTTTGTCTTGTTTGGTTTGGTTTAGTAGCTCTTAAATTTCTTTAGAGAGCTAGAGATCTGCGAGCACGGAGCAAGTAAAATTTTCTACTCAGTGCTTCATTTAGTAGCATATACCAACCACCCTCTTGTAAGTGTCTGCACAAGTTCTATTACTGATCAGGTGTTTTGTTAAACATGCATTAATGACCTGTACTGTGAACTTATCCCTGTAACCTGAGGCTTAATATAAACTACTGGGAAAACATCCCTGAATGTATCATCAGTGAGTTTCACAGAGGAAAATGCTTTTGACTCCTGGGACAAAGGAACCGGGTGTGAATACAAGGTTTTCTAGCCAATGATGCAGATGTTTTTTGTACTGAGGAAGAGCCTAAGTGGTTACTTGATTTTCTAGCATCATTGAGCAAAGCCTCTGAAATTATTTCCTCTTCCTGACCTTACAGCAAGACACTGTGGGCCAAAGCAGCTGCCATTCTCCTTCCAGATTGAATAGCGAGGTTTTTCAAGAACACCTATAAACATAACTTGGTTTTATCTATTTGCTTCTAAGCAATCTGTCTGTAAATAAAAAGACAATATTTTTCAACAGCTCTTGCCCTTATACCACTCCCAATTGAGTTGCTATAGAAATGGCTCTTGTCTGAAGTGAATTTCTTTCTTTCCAGTAGAAAAACTACCCTCTTGTGAAATAATATTCTGCCCCAATACTATTACCCCACACTCTACCTGGCATCTTTGTCAGGGTTGAGCAGTGAGTCATTTTTTAAAAACTGCTGCTAATGCTGACAATAGGCTGCCCCGTCATTTATTTCTTTGAGGAAGAGAGATATAATTATAGAGTATGACATTACGTGCAGAATTTTTACCTTGTCTTAATTTTTGTATGTTAGGTCCAATTAATCTAATGAGGAATGTTGTTCTGTGACAATTATATATTTCCTCATGCAATCTGGCCACTGATGATTTCCCTTCTTTCTTGCATTTTGTTTTGGTGCTGGTCATGCAATGGGCTGAGCTGAATCAAAGAAACTGATTATTTCCCTAATGAAATTACCATGGTCTATGTGCCTTTTGGACATCTGTTTCACCCTTCTTCCTATGAGTTCTTTATCTATCCCATGTCCTTCTCCTTCTAAGTAGTGGCAAATGCCATCCATCCTGTAGAATAAGGCTGCTTTCTGAGTACAGGTGCGAAAGGGTACTCCCACCAGCTGGACTCTTTTGGGACCCTGAAAATAATGACTCAGTTCTAATTTTGAAAACATCTATACAATCATGGCACATGAAGGCAACTGAATGAGATATGCTGATAACATGGAGAATCCTGTTAGTGCTGCCATGTTGCTCAGGAAACCTTAGAGGGCGCATCAGTCGGAATGTGGCAATAAATGCAATGATCTGAAAGTGCCTTATTAACTATCAGATGCCATGTAAATATCAGCTTACAAAGGAGACATTTCCACAAGGGGATACATGCATATAAAATGAAATTGCTTCTAAGAAACAATAAGTAGTTTCACTCTGTGTGTCTATGAAAATGAAGCAACTATTTGCCCATAATTAGTGCTTTGAACAAGTGGACCATGACAGGGTATAATCACAAAGCAATTTTTGAAATTCCTCCCACCAGCCCTTTAAACCTTCTTAGTAATCGCAGGTAGATTCTTTGCATTTCTGGCCACTCGTAGGTTTAAAAAAAAAAACCTTCCTAATTGAAGTCACATAAACTGTATCCTTTCTCGAATTAGAGTCTAATAATCAAAACTCCAAAATCCATCACACTGAAGCTTCTTTCTTCTCCCTCTCAGGCTGGCTTCCAACTATTGATAGGCAGTGGAGAGAGCTGACCAAGGTCAGCTGCTTCTCACCTCCACAGCTGACTGTTCCGCAGGTTCCCTGCCTCTTACTCCATAGTCAAAGGTGTTTTCCAGGTGAAGAAGGCAGGAGAGGTTGTGGCAGCAAAGCTATTATGTGATTGTAATGTGGCAATGTATTGTATGTAGATATTCAAAGTTGACTCTTTAAAAATTTCCTCACTGGAAAATTCAAACTGAATTTCCTGTGGCATGAATATGACATCTCCTATGGCTTAACACTTAGTTCCATCCTTAGTTCCCTGACATCTGCTGCAGCTCCCTTAGGATTTACATTGAGTTTTAAGAAACATAGGCTCCTGTGACCCACCATTGGTAGAAATGCAGATAATTCCCACTTCTACCATCCTTACTGTGCCTTCACAAAGAAGCTCACTGGTCAGTCTCTTGCTTTGGGATTTTTCCAAACCTAATTCAGCCAGTGATTCCTTGTGTCCACAAATTCGAGGAAATACCTATAAATGGTGGATATAAATGAATTAACAATGAATATTTATGGGGGGCGGATTTGAAGTGATTCTTTCTGTCTTGTCTGTACCTTCTCAAATGACTGAATATTCTATATTTAACCCTTTAATTTAAAAAAAAATAAAAGCTTTAACAAAAATCACATATTTTTAACCTTTCCAAAGGTACTTCATATTAAATTAAATATAGCATTTAATAGTTCAATATATTTCTCAATGGTGTACAAAATAATAAAGATTCTCACTTCACAATTTATTCAAGTGTGGATGTCACTTTGACCTTGAATTAATTGAATTTTAGAATTTAATCTATGTGTATTCCATAAGGCTAATACCAATTTTATGCCTGCTATTCAGAGTTGTAGTTTCTTTTATTGTGCTTTTAGCAGTCTAAGCAATAATTTTAGATATCACTTGTAGAAACCTCTGAACTCCTGCCTGGATTTATAATGCTATTCATGTTGATCTGGAATTCTTTTGAATAGCTTTAAACTGTGATTAACTGGAATAGGAGATGAGTCATCGCATAACACAAACTGCAAAAATGAGGTTATAGCTTTTCAGGAACGAGCAGTCTCCATTGCATCGTGACTGGGGATAAGCTATTTAGCCTCTTGCCTCATAATCTGTTTCAAAATGAGAGTATTTAACTTGTGTCAAAAATAAGGGTCTGTTTGCTTGGAGCTTTTATCTTCTGAATGACCTGAGTGCTGGCATACCCAAATGGACATGGGCATAAGCAGTGCTGGCACTGAAGTGCCAAAAAAAACCACATTTAACGATAAGTTTGTCATCATCATGACTCAGATGTTAAGACTACAATTAAGGGCCCCAAGTCACCCACCACCTTTATTCTTTAGTTTCCTTATCGGGGAGAAATTTGTTAGCATTTGTCTGGCCATGCCCTAAAAAAGCACCTTTAGATATTTTGTTTGATTGTGAAATATCATGACAGCTTCTCTATACAAAGGGCGCAGTTTTAATACAGCCCTCTCTTTAAGCACCAGGTGGGTCTAATGCCACAGTAAGGCCTTTCTTCTCCCTACCTAGTGACAACGATTCAATGACTATGTGGTCAGCGGAAAATGATCCAGAACCTTGAAAATCTCCAAGTTCTTACATCCTTCCACCATATCATACAGGAGTAAGAGCTCAAACATAACAGCCATAGAGAGAAATGGTCAGAAATGGGTACTAGTTGTCTTCCATTTTAGTACAACTGACCAAAATAGATTAATGTCAGTGAACTTCCTATCCAGAAGGGCTAGGATGTTTCTCTCATTCTCTCCTTGTTTTACAGTTTGAATCACTATTTCCTTTCAACCTTTTGACTGGCACAGGTAACATTCTTAAGAAAAATCTTTACTTGGTCTTGACAGTCATCAACTGAACCATCTGATGTCATTCCCCTCCTAGAAAACCAAAAAGAAAGAGTGCTTCCATTTCTTATGTGCCTTTGTTAGATAAATAATGTACTCACAAAGTATAATAGTATTTTCTTACCATTTGTTTTGATTTGCTAAAGCTGACAAAATGCAATATACCAAAAATGGGCAGGCTTTTAACAAAGGAAATTTATTAACCTTTAAGTCTACACTTCTAAGGCCATGAAAATGTCCAAATTAAGGTATCAAAAAAACAATGCCTCTTCTGAAGACCCATTACTGTTGAGCTTGGGCTCCTTTCTCAGATAGCAAGTTACATGGTGATGTCTACTGGTCCTTGTTTCCTGGGTCCTATTGCTTTCAACTTCTGGCTTCAGTGGCTCCTTCTCTCAGCTTCTGTGGTGCTCTTCTCTGTAAGCTTCTCTTAGTTCTATCTCTCCTTCTGTGATAATTTATCCACTTACTGGGAATAATCCAGTAAGGGGGTTGAGTGAGGTGGGTCACACATCAATGAAATTACCTAATCAAAAAGTTCCACCTACAACAGATCTGTTACCATAGGAATGGATTAAAAGGACATGGCTTTTCCTGGGGTACATAGCAGCTTGAAGCTGCCACACCATTTTTCTATTGGATCTTCCTCCAAAATGGCTTTATTAGTCTGCAACAATTTTTAGGAACTTCTTCCCATTCTAAAGATTTTTTATCACCAGCTTCCTGGATTAGAAAGTGGAATAAGTCACAGTTCCTTCCATGAAAATGCTCATAATTTATAATATTTAATCTCCAAACTGCTATCTGTCTCATCTCTTTCCAAGCTTTCTTATAGTCATCTACTACAATAATTGCATAACTAAGAGAAAAAACACCTCACAATAGTTCCTTAAACCTAGGACAAAAAAAAATGCTCTTTAGTATTCATTGCCTTCCATTAACAGACTGTTCCAAATTTCAGCAACTATTTCTTCAAAAAAAGATACTATATTTCAATCTGTACATTTTCTGGTTCAACTACCTCAAAACACTCCATCTCCATTACTTTCAAGACCTGTACAGAAATAGCCTCTCTTCCTCTCTGTCATCAAACAGCTCTAATTTATGGTGAAAACTAATTCAGAGCTTACTTTTTTTCCTGAAATAGACTTTATTCCCATTAAAAATATTATTGGGAATTTGCCATATTGTAAGACACAAGGCTCAGAGGATCACAAAAAATACTTGTATGTGGGGTGCACGGGTGGTTCAGTGGTAGAATGCTCACCTTCCATGCAGGAGACTCAGGTTCAATTCACAGAACATGCATCTCCCCCCCAAAAACTTGCATATGAAAAATCATTGTTATATATGGATATACAGTAAATTTGGGGTGCTAATAACTATTCCTATGAAAAACAAAGCTTTCCAATTGTAACATGGATTGTTAGTAAGGCTTGACATAGGGAAGTCCTTCTCCACCTTCTGACATCATGGCACAAATAAAAATAAATATCTGTAGGAAACCTTGGGGTAAACAGAAAAGTCAGCATCTGACCAGAGGTTACCATCCTGCAGTTTCCAGCAAAGCACTCCCATGGCGATCCCCAAGACTGAGGAGATCACGGTCTCAAGCACCACATGCTGGTTGGAGTCTCCGGCAGGAAAAGCAGTGTCTTTAATCTGAGATAGTCACGGAAGTGGGATTTCAATGTCATTGAAGTATTTTTTTTCTTTAGAAATTGATATGACATATTTGCAAAACTGTGCAAAGCATTTATATTGTTAGCCTCTGTGCTGGTTTGAAATATCCCAGAAACGCCATGTTTTAATCCTGATTCAATATTGTGGAGGCAGCTATTTCTTTCAATCTTTATTTAATAATGTAGGTTGAAATCTTTTGATTAGATTATCTCTGCGGAGATGTGGCACACCCAATTGTGGTATTAACTTTTGATTAGATGGAGATGTGATTTCACCCTTCCAGATAAGTCTTGGTTAGATTACTAGAGTCTTCAAAAGGAGAAACATTTTGGAGAAATGCCAGAAACAACAGAGCCTAGAGAAACAACAGAAGCCTCAGAGCCAACAGAAATTTCACAGTAGAGCTGATACAGATGCAGACATGTGGAGAACAGAGACACGGATGTTTGAAGATGCTTGGAGCCCAAGAGATGTTGCCATGTGACATTAAGCAAGCCAGAACCTGGAGAGGTAGATGCAAACCACATGACTACCGAGTTGACAAAGGTGTTCCTAACCCATGGACCTTCCTTGAATTAAGGTAACCTCTTGTTGGTGCCTTACTTTAGGTGTTTTCATTGCTTTAGAACTGTAAACTCATAACTTACTAAATGCCTTTTGTAAAAGCCATTCCAGTTCCAGTATATCGCATTCGGGCAGCTTGCAAACTAGAATAGCTTCAGAGTAAGAAAAGTTGAATGACGACAAAATTGTCATATTCTTTCCAAAAGGGAAATAAGAGTTTCACCAGCACTTGAAAGAGAAGGATAGGAATGATATGCTAAAGATTCCGGGCACTGTCCGATTTCCAAATAAGGGCTCCAGTTTTTCACATTCTTAATCCTGGCTACAAGGCCAGAGTTGGAGGCAAGGGATGGATTATGAAGACATTAATAGAAAACCAGATAAACTAAAGGAAAATCTGAGCACATCAAGAATTTCCCACACTTCCTAGAATGCAGGTGAGAAGACTACCGGTGTTATAGTGAATACTTGGGTCTTTTATAGCACCTAAGTCACAAGAAAGAATGAGAGACTGACTGTCAGTAGACCAAAACAGGTCTTGGGACAGACAACAGGATAGCAACATGGACAGCAGCAGCTAATTTCAGAGTGTGGCACACGAAGAGCAGGAAAGGTGAGTGAGACCTCAATGGTTCTAAGTTTGTCATGTCCATGAGGCTAGTTATGATGAGCTATACTCCAGAGAAAGTCAGAAAGTAGAGAAGGCAAGAAAATCCCTCCTCGCATATAAGAATGCTATCTAAACACACTGGGAATTCAAATCACTCCATGGAAAGAGTGAGGACAGCAGGAAGAGAAAGATCCTGAATTTGATTATTTATCCAAAGAGTCTCATTTTGAATATGGAAATGGTTGAGTTACCCTGATTATCATATTACAATTTTTCAACTGCTAAGTGGAAATGGGAGTTCATGAGCTGTGATAAGTTCATTTAAAATCAAAAATAAATTTGATTTATTCATTAATTAGTTGTGATGACAAATATTTAATCATTTGTAATGTGATCTGAAATATGTTCATAGACTGTATTAGATTCCATATTCTTATCTAAAGAGCTCAGTCCTGGGAAGAGGGGTCACTGGCTTTTTAAATGGTTGGAAAATATCAGTGGAGAAAGCACATGGAGTTAAAGGATTCAAATTCAAATTCCTCCATGTATTTACCATGTGACTTTTGTTGAAAATTGATTTCCTATCAGTGTCTCTCATTTCTGCGTGACCAATGATTCTATGTTGTGGATTCTCTTTCCAATGATACTAGTACCTTGTCTTGAAAGATAGAGATACTCTCTCCCTTGGGAGCAAAGAGCAAGTATGTCTACCTCCCATGACAAAAGATTTGGATTCCCTAAGTTCCTACTCCCCTCATATAATGCTATCCATTTCATGTGCAAATGGATAGCACTGATGCTGCTTGACATACAGTTTGTAGTATATCAGTGTTTGCTAGAAAGGATTGAGCAAAGTTATCTGTTTGCAATAATGGTATATTAGAGACAGAGAGCAAGACAGGCAGATAGAAGTGATAGATGATAGACCGCTAGAAATGATAGATAGATGACAGAGAGAGATGAAAGAACGAGAAAGAGAGTTGGTTCAGAAAATAAAGAGATCACTCTGATCAAAGATGCCTACGTAGAGAACTTCATAATAGACCTGAATTCAACAAAGAATTTACATATACACGTAAAGAAGAGAAGGCATGTCCAGTCCAGAAAAACATTCTTGCACAGACAGAAAAAAAATGGAGCAGGCAGAAGTAACAATAGATGAGCATCTACTGTGCCTATTTTGCTTTCCTCTCATTTCAAATTCACTGTGATGCACACAGTAGGTGCTCAGTAATGTTGTTGACTAACTGGAAAATTAAGGATTTTAAATGTCTATCATGCCTGTTAACTCTTTAATTTAGAATTTAATATAAATGACTTTGATATGCATTGACATTTCTAAGATCATCCAACTCCACTGGCTGGTGAGACAGCACTCAGTTCTATTTAAGACCAAAAAAGCAGAGCTTCAACAATACTTCTTAAAATGCAAATGTTCAATTGCTCTCTCTTCAGTCCATTGGATTTTGAGGCTTATTGGACACTTTCGCTGTTGCATGGATTTGTTGCTAATAATGTGCTTCAATCTTAGAGCTAGATTATGCTACTCCTCCCTAAGAGAACATAGAGATAATCTTAGTTTTTCTGTAATTCTATTCATTTTTTCTTCTTTGCCTCTCTATTTTTTTATTTCAATTTTATGTCATGAACATCATGGTAGCCACAATGGAGAAATATATTTTCTGGCAGCTGTGAACATTATCCAGATATACACACTTCCCTAAAGAAACTAAACAATCTGGGTATTTTTCCAAATGCATTGAATTTATTGAAATGAAACATAAAATGCATCTCACTGGAAAAAAGAGGAAAGGAAGGAGCCTTTATAATAAACTGCAAATTGAGAGTAAGTTTAACACTTTAGAGTAATTTCCCACATTGAGAGAACTTTTGGTTTTTCATGTTTGCCTTTCCCATTTGTTTTCTTTCTTCATCTGTTTAAAGATTGGAACAACCTGTGTAATTCTAAAGAAATTGTTTACAAGTAGAAAATGTCATAATTGTAGAACCTGTGTCACCCTGGTACCAGCTGATAGTTTTGCAGGATCCTGCAGCCTATCTGGCTAATAGTAGCTTTACAGATAATGGTGCATGTGTATGTCAGCTTTACCAACTGAAATAGCAATAGCACAATAACAAATAACTATATTCAAGAAGAAAGAGCATGGAGCTGACGGCATAAAGACTGACAGTCTGGCACCAGTCACTGCTGCTTATAAAGTCTGTCTTCCTTGTGTGGGAGTGCTGACTTGGGTCATGGGTTAATAATGAAATGCGATTTTGATGACCTAGACTCATGATAACTGTCATTAAAGGACAGTAAAAGGCTTCACTCTATCTTTCACCTTACGCAAGCTTCAGAAACAGTGAAGACCCTTCGGACTATGAGGAAAACGTGGTTTTCTTAACCAATCCACCCTGACATTCCCAGAGCTGTGACTGGTTCTGTCAGAGTGGGCGCTGGCAAGTGTGACCTATTTCGCTTCTCTGTGGAGTGAAAGGAGCCGGTAATGGTTCTTCGGGAGCGCTGTGAGCGCCTACTGAAGGCAGAGAAAGGGGAGAACGTACTTGACAGGAAAAAAATAACTTTCCCAGCAGAAGTTGTAGTGCATTTTGGATAAGGTAAATTGACACTGTAGAACACTGCTCGGCACAGGGCAGGAATTTTCACATCCCTGATCCCTAACCACGGGACACCAGGAGTGACCTCAGGCTTTGTGGGGCAGCTGGAGAACACTCTCACAGGTCTCCAAAACTTTTCTTTGTGCAGTTTGGTGGTATCTGGGACCCTGGCTATTTCCACCCCCTGGCATCAAGAGGTGTTCCTTACAGCATTTGAAGGTACCCCCACGAGTACAGGATTACTTCTGTCTGGACACTTGTGGTACAAGTTTCTTTCATCCTCAAGGAAATGAATTCCACACTTAAAATTCTACATGTCAGATAATTAACTTCACGTTTGATTCTTTTTTTTTTTTTGCATGGGCAGGCACAGGGAATCGAACCTGAGTCTCCTGCATGGCAAGCGAGAATTCTACCTGTTGCGCCACCATCACACCACCCCACATTTGATTTTATTAAAATTATTAGTTTTTACACTGTTCTCCTCCCCTTTTAGGGTCAGGTTCTAAACTTACTTCATGCCCAGGGCCAGCTACGTGATTTCTGGGTCCAATGCAAAATGAAAGTGTGGAACCCTTGTTCAAAAAGCAGGAGAAAAGTGCAATTAAAGACATACAACGTAAAAATTTTTCCTTTAAAGATATTTTATTACTTATCAAACACAATAGGGATAATAGTGAGACATGAGTGCAAATTGCAAAAAAACAATATTTTGGTGTCATAATTTATATAATACAAAAATACTTTTTATGGCATATCTTAATTGATAGCAAGTTTTTTCTGGCTCACTGTTCTGCAGATTCATTCATTAGATCCTCAATATTTATGCTTTTGGCAACTTCGTGAACACTCCAGCCAATTGCTACTTTTATCACTATCATTTTACAAGCCCTTTAAAGAAACTGGGTATCTGGCAGATAATTGGTATTGACAGGGCACATGTATGAAAGGTAGACCTGACTTCCACAGGGGTCCTGGGATCTAATTGCTTTAAGTTTCCTTCTTTAATTATGTTACCCAAATAGAAATTATCGAATTCCCCTCTAAATACCACACAGATGAGTCTCTAGAGAGAAGCAGCTAACTTGCTGATAGTATATATGAGTCTCTCAAACTTAATTGAATGCAATTGTTGCTTTGGGCAAATGAAAATTTACCCCCCAAATTTGATAGTTTAAAATTTGAGATAGATCTTTCTTCTGATGTTGCTTCTACTGGAGGTGTTAATATTTTATAAGTTATATAGTATTGTAATACTTTTGCTGATAAATTTTAAAAATATATAAATTCTAGTACTTATAGAGCTGATGATTCATATGGAAAAATTTTCTAAAAAAGTTAACTTCTTACGAATAAGTTTTATGTATATCTGAGCTTAATTTTAAATGTAAATTTATACATTTTTTGACATTTCCTGGAACTTGTGACTTTGTCACTGTACCTTCATGAATTGTATATAATTCTTTTTTATGCATTCCAGTTTTATACCTTCAATTAAAATAAAAATTAATTTTAGAATTTTCTCCCTGTCTTCCTCATTAACAATTGTTATATCTGAAGCTTATAAAATAGCAGTTTTGTTTGTTTGTTTGTTTGTTTTTTACCATTAAGTGCAAAAATCTTTCTATTCAATTTATATTTCTAAACCTGTGGATATTTGCCTAAGAATTTTGCAACAGTTTTTGAAACCAGGGTTTCCAAACTTTTTGAATAATTGTAAAAACTCCCTGATATTGTTTCAAAGCAATGTCCATGTGTACATTTGCTTACTTTTTAATTTAATTTAATGTATATACCATGAAATTTACCCTTAAAAGTGTACAATTCAGTAGTTTTTTTAATACAATCACAGGGTTCTGCAAACGTCACCAGTATCTAATTACAGAACATTTTATCATGCCAAAACATCAAAACCAAATAAACATTGACCCCATTAACATTCACACCACATTCCACTAGGCACCTATAACCTAGCACCACTAACTTACTTTCTATTTCTATGGATTTACCAATTTTGGACATATTATTTAAATAGAATCATACAACGTATGGTCTTTTTATTTGTTGTTTTTTTTTTTATTCCATTTAGTATACTGCTTTTAAGTTTCATCCATGTTGTAGCCTCTATCAATATTTTATTCCTTTATATGGTTGTATAATATTCCATTCCTTGGACATTTTGTTTAACTGTTCACTGGATAGTGGACAGTTGGGTTGTTTTCACTTTTTGGATGCTATAAAAAATGCTGCCATGAATATCCATGTAAAATTTTTGCATGAACATATGTCTTCATTTCTCTTGGGTATTTACTTAGGGATGGAATTGCTGGGTTATATGGTAACTCTGTGTTGAACATTTAAGGAACTGCCAGTTATTTTTCAAAGCATCTGCACCATTTTACATTCCCACCAGCAACGGAAGAGTGTTCCACTTAACTGTAGGCTTATCAATACTTATTTTGGCTTCTTTTTTATTATAGCTTTCCTAGAGTGTTTAAAGTGAGCTGATTGTGGTTTTGGTTCACATTTCCCTAATGACTAATGGTGTTGACTATTTTGATGTCCTTATGGACTGTTTGTGTATCTTTTTTGTAGAAGTGTCTATTAAATTCTTTTGCCATATTAAAATTGTTTTTGCCTTTTTTTAAATTGAGTTGTAGGAGCTCTTTGCATATTCTGGATACTAGAGTGTGATCAATTATGTGATTTGCAAGTATTTTCTCCATTCTGTGGGTTATTTTTTCACTTGTTTGTTAGCATATTTGTAGTGTATTTTCATTTTGATGAAACCCAATTGATCCATTTTGTCTTTGGTTCCTATGCTTTTGGTATCTAAGATGATTAAGGTCACAAAGATTTAGACCTGTGTTTGTTTTAAGACGTGGTTTTAGCTTTCACATTCAGGTCTTTTATCCATTTGAAGCTATTTTTATGTATGGTTTGAGGTAGGAGTCCAACTTCGTCCATTTGCCTATGGATATCCTGTTGTCCCAGCATCATTAGTTGAAGAGTATTGAATGGTGTTGGCACTCTTGTAGAAAATCAGTTGCCCAGAGAAAGTTTTTGGACTTTTATTTTATTTCATGATCTATGTATTTATTCTTATGCTAGCCTTGCACAGTTTTGAATATTGTAGCTTTGCAGTAAGTTTTGAAATTGGCAAATAGATGTTTTCAAACTCTAAGGCTAGTCTCACTCCTGTTATTTCCATACGAATTTTAAGAGGAATATGTCAATTTCTCCTAAAATAAACAGTAACTGGAATTCTGTTAGAGATCAGACTCTGTAGATCAATTTATGGAGTATTGTCATCTTAACAAAATTAAATCTTCTAGTCCATGAACACAACTTCTTTCCCTTTATTTAGTCTTTATTTCAATGATGTTTTGTAAGTTCCAGTGCACAATCTTGTACTTGTTTTGCTAAAGTGATTCCTAAGTATTTAACTTTTATTTAATATTTTAAACAGATTTTCTTAAATTTCATTATTAAAGTCTTCATTGTTAGTGTATAGAAAGACAACAGCTTTTTTTAAAATAACAATGTTCCCTACAGCCTTGTTGAATTCATTTACTTGCTCTAGTAATATTTTTTGTGGTTTTCTTAGGATTTTAAATACACAAGATCATGTTTCTGCAAAGATAGTTTAACTTCTTTCTTTAATATCTGGATGTATTTTATTTCTTTTTTCTTGACTGGCTGAAACTTCCATAGAATGTTGAATAGAAGTGATGAAGGCAGACATTCTTATCTTGCTCCTGATCTTAAGGGGAAAGCCTTCAATTTTTCATCTTAATTATCTTCTTAGCTGTGGGATTTTCATAGAGGGTCTTTATCAGTTTGAAGCTGTTTGCTTCTATTCATAGCTTGTTGATTGTTTTTATCATGAAAGGGCTTTGGATTTTGTCAAATGCCCTGACTGTATCTATTGAGATAATCATGGAGTTTTTGTCTTTATTCTATTAACATATTTTATTGATCAATTTTCACACGTTAAAACAACCTTGTAATCCTGGGATAAATCTCAGTTGAGGTTTTAAAATAATCTGTTTTATATGTTGCTGGATTCTGTTTTCTGGTATTTTGTGGATGATTTTTTTTTCACATCCATAGTCATAAGGGATATTAGTTCACAGTTTTATTTTCTTGTGATATCTTTGTCTGATACTAGGATTTTGTTTTGATAGCAGGGTAATATTGGTCTCATAGAATGATATGTTTTCTTGTCTTGTATTTTTTGGAAGTGTTTGTGACACACTGCTATATGTTTATCTTTAAATGTTTAGTAGAAGCAATCTGGTCTTGGATTTTGCTTTTTTGGAAAGGCCTTATTTACTAATTTAATCTCTCCACTTGTTATAGATTCATTCATAATTTCTATTTCTAACTCAAAAGAGTCAGTTTTGGTAGCATTTGCCTGTCTAGGAATTTGTCCTTTTCAGCTAGGTTATCTAATCTGTTGGCATGAAATTGTTCATGGTATTCCCTTTTAATTCTTCTTATTTATGTTAGGTTGACAGTATGCCCTCCTCATCCATTCCTGATTTTAACAATTTGAAACCTCTCTTCTTTTCTTAGTCTGTCTAGAGATTTGGCAATTTTATATCTTTTCACAGAAATAACTTTTGGTTTTGTCAGGTTTTTTTATTGTTTTCTTTTCTCTATTTCATTTATTCCCTCTGTAATCTCTATTACTTCCTTCTTCATATTTCCTTTGAGTTTAATTTGCTCTTCTTTTTCTAGTCTTTTGTGGAAGAAGGTTAACTTATTGAACTGAGAACTTTCTTCCTTTTAAATATAGGCATTTACTGATATAATTTTTATCTAAACACTATTTTAACAACATTCTTTGAGTTTGGATATGTTGTATTTTAGTTTTAATCAAACTCAAAGTGTTTTCTAATTTTCCTTGTGATTTCTTCTTTGACTCATTCATTATTTATTATTTAGTAGTGTGCTGTTTGATTTCCACTATTTGTGAATTTCCCATGTTTTATTCTGTGGTTAATTTTTAATCATTCCATATGATTAAAGAATATACTTTGTATTACCTCAATCCTTTTACATTTACTGAGCTTTGGTTTATGATCTAACATATGGTCTATCTGAAGAATGCTCCATGTCCCTTGGGAGTAATGTGTATTCTTCTGTTGTTGGGTAGAATACGCTATGAATGCTTAACTAGCTGTTGTATAGTGTTGATCAATTCTTCTAAGTTCTTGTCGATGTTCTCTCTGATTGTTCTATCTAGTGAAGGGATGAATTGTCCAACTATTTTTTTATATGCCTATTACTCTCTTCAATTCTGCTAGTTTATACTCCCTATATCTTAAGGCTGAGTTTTTGAGTGCTTATATACTTATAATTGTTATTTCTTTGTGATAGATTTAAACATTTTTTATTCTAAGATGTCCTATTAACAATTTTAATCATAAAGCCAATTTTGTCTGATAATAGTATCTTCACTCAATTCTTTTGGTTACTGTTTGCATAGTTTATCTTTTTATACCTTTTTACTTCAACACATTTTTGTCTGAGAATCTAAGTAGACAGCAGAATGGGATCTTGTTTTTATCCATTTTGCCAATATTTGCCTTTTTATTAGAATGTTTAATCTATTTACATTTAATGTACTTAACAGGGTAGGCTGCATTTCTTCCAATTTGCTCTTTGTTTTCTATATGTCTTAAGTCTATCCTGTTTCCCTCTATTGCTCCATTATTACATAATTTTGTATTAAATATTTACTTTCTAGCATACTGTTTAAAATCTCTTCTTTCTTATACTATTTATTTTTAAACTATTTTCTTATATTTGTTTCTAGGCTCAAATTAATGCCAATTAATATCAAACATTTTGCCCCCATACAACTAATTTTCTCCCCACTCCTTTGTGTTGTTATTGTCATATAAATTGTATCTTTATATATCATGTACCCATCAATATAGATTTATAATTATTACTTTGGGCAGTTTTATAAAAATCATATAGGTGAAAAAAGTTACAAACATGAAATACATTTTACTCTCATTTATATTTATCTATGTAGTTAACTTTACCCATGTTCTTTATTTCTTCATGTAGATTTGAGCTACTTTCTAGTGTTCTTTCATTTTAGCCTGAAGGACTATCTGTAATATTTCTTAATAAACAAATCTCCTAGGAACAAATTGCTTTCATTCACTTGGGAATGTCTTAATTTCTCCATCTTTGAGGAATATTTTGTTGGATATAGAATTCTTGGTTGGCAGGTGTTCCTTTTCTTCTTTGTTTCAGTTCTTTGAATATGTTACTCCATTGCCTCTGGATCCATGGTTTCTCATGAGAAATCAGCTGTTTTATCTTGTTGCACACTCCTTGTATGAAATGAATAATTTCTCTCCTCCTCTTTTCAAGATTCTCCCTTTGTTTTTTGGCTTTTGACAGTGTCAGAATGACACATTTACATATACATTTCTTCACAGTTATTCTATGTAGAGGACATTTTTTTTTGGATGTGTAGATTAATATTTTTGATCAAAATTGGAAAGTTTTTTTTACCATTATTTCTTAAGCATTTTTCCTCTTTTCTCTCTCTCCTCTTTTGCAGCAACCATTTGTATATATTAGTACACTGCTGGTGTTCCGTGGGACTCTGAGGCTCAGATTATTTTTCCTCTTTTTTTTTTTTTTAATTTATTTCTGTTCCTCAGTCTGGATAATCTCAATTGGCCTGTCTTCAAATTCACTGAATCTTTTCTTTACCTATTCAAATGCATTGTTGAACCTCTCTAGTGAGTTTTTCATTTTAGTTACTGAAATTTTAAATTCCATAAGTTCTATTTGGTTCTTTTTTTGTTATTTTTCTCTCTCTCTCTTTCTTTATAGTCTCTATTTGGTGAAACATCATTCTTTTACAGTCGTTTAGTTCTTTAGACTTCTTCTTCACCCTTACTGTTTTGAACATACTGGAAATAGCTGATCTAAAGTCTTTGTCTGATAAGTCCAACATCTGGCCTTCCTTGGGGGTGGTTTCTACTGCTTACTCCTTTTCCCATATATGGATCATGCTTCCTTAATTCAGTGCATACCTTGTAAATTTTTATGAAATACTGGGTATTTTAAATAATACAATGTGGCAATTCTGGAAATTGGATTCTCATCCCTTCCTTGGGTTTTCAGTTTTGCTCTTTACTGAGATTGTTGATGGCTTGTTTTTGTTTACATTTTTTCTTAATGAAATCTCTAAAGCCTGTATCCTTTGTCATGTATGGACCCTGGAACATCTGCTCAGTTACCTTAGTGGTTGGCTAATGGTTGGGAAGAGATTTTCATGAATGTGTGGAACTAATAAGTCTCCTAGGGCTTCCAGGGAGTTTCCTAACTACGTGCACTGCCATGACCATGTGCCTGACCTTCTATATTCCCAGGAATTTATTAGATCCCATCAAAGCCTACATGGACATCTCACTCCCCAAATTTTCTATTTAAGCTTTTTGGTTAGTCTGTTGTTTTACCCAACTGTTAACCATTGCAGCAAGCAGCCATGAAGTTACTCAGTTGCCAGTATTTTTTTTAAAAGTCACACCAAATGAAAAGACTTTTATCACTGGGAGAGCTCCAAGTCAATCAAATGCAAACAGTTTTGCAAGTGAATTCTTCCAGGAAACCTCTAGACAAGTCAAATAACAGCAGTTTTCTTGGAATAAAGCTTTGAAAGAACTCTAGTCCTATTTTACTCCCTCAGGTAGCTTCCAGGCTACCAGTGTGCACCACAAATGTGAGCTGTTATTTTTCCAGGATTCTGCAGAACTGGAGAGTGGAAGATAGGACTAAGGTAAGTTTAAACACCACAAAGCTAACTGTTCTTACCAATACCTATCCATTTTTCTGGAATGAACTCTCCCCAGATTATTGTGAACCTTTTATTTATTTCTAGAGTGCTGAAAAGTTGATTCTGAATTTTTTTTGCCTGTTTTTTCATTGCTTTTATGGAGGAACCCCTTATTACAGCATTTTTATTGATGTTACTCCATGTGCTAACTTTCATTTTGTAATAATTTACTAATAAAGTATGTGGTCTGAGTGCTGGGAGTTCTTCTACAACTCAGGCAAGAGAGTTAATATTTGCACAGATGTCTCAGTATGACTCCAGGGGTAGGTGGCAAAACTGTACCCTGCCACGAATCTTGCTGCTGCTCCTATATGAGTCTTTCTCTTTCCCAAGACTATGCATCCTATTGTGTCTCCTGCTATACTTCTGCTGCCATCATCACTACTGCAAATCTGGGCCCAGTTCTTGACCTGACCACCCTCCTTGGGACCCTGTTATGCCCCAGACTACTCGTGTTCATGAACTGGTGACCGGACCAACAGATCAGCACACACACTGCTACCTGGCATGTCTCCTGGGCTCACCCATATGCACATTGTCCCACAGAACTTCACTTGCAAAACAGAAGTTCAAAGATAAAGTTATTAAGCATGTCAAAACAGTGACAGAAAAGCCATAAACCAAGTGTGGATCCTTTGCTGAGAGCAGGCTTTGTGCCATGGCACAGAGGGGAAGGCCATGAAGCCAATGTGGGCCATACCTTCTGTTTTAGTTTGCTAGCTGCCAGAATACAATATGCCAGAAATGAATGGCTTTCAAAAAGGGAAATTTAATAAATTGCTAGTTTACACTTCTAAGGCCATGAAAATGGCCCAATTAAAGCAATTCTATAAAAATGTCCAAATTAAGGCACCATCAAGAGGCTACCTTCACTCAAGAAAGGCCAATGAAGTTCAGGGTTTCTCTCACAACCTGTCAAACATGGCAATGTCTGCTAGCTTCTTCTCCAGGATTCTTGTTTCATGAAGCTCCCCGGGGGACATTTTCCTTCTTCATCTCCAAAGGTCATGGCTGGTGGACTCTGATTTTTGTGGCTCTGTCTCTCTCTCCAAAATGCTTCTTCTTTTAAAGGATCCCAGTAGACTAATCAAGACCCACCTGGAATGGGTGGAGTCCTATCTCCCTCTAATGAAAGGTTAATACCCACAATTGGGTGAGTCACATCTCCATGGCTATAGTCTAATCAAGTTTCCAACCTACAGTGCTGAATAGGGATTAAAAGATCCACAAGATGGATTGGGATTGAAACATGGCTCTTCTAGGGTACATAATTCTTTCAATATTTTCAGTATACCTTTAAGCACACCTTCCTAAACTCTTCAATCCTAGACTTTTTCAACCCTTTTAACACACTTTCCTAGACTTTTAACCCACCTTTTCTCCCTTATGATGATTGACTGAAGAGTCATATATGTAGATTACCTTCTGCCTCCTTTCTTGGTAGAGTAGGAATCTCATGAAATAGCATATGATGGAGTGTAAATAAAATCTGAGGCCATAAATGAATCCTGTAAATGATCATGTATTCACTCACTACATCTCCTTTTCCAATTATTAAGTTTGGATAATATTTTCTGTTTGTAATTCTGAAGTTTGGATATGCTTTCACATTTTAGCTCTCTGTTCTTATTACTGCTTTTTTTCTCCAGAGTCCCTGAATGCTAACATCTCTTTGAACTTTTTCAGTACTTTTTTCAGAGCTTCCAGGATCTTTTCTTTGGATGTTGACTAAGTCTCACCAACTTTTTTCTTCAAGCTTTGAACCACCTCCACAGACATATTCTATTGTTCAATGTACTTTTAATAAATCAATATTTCCATTATATTGATTTATTATAAGTCACTTTGACCCATCAGTGAGAAATCACTTCTTCATCTCGGTTAGGTTGATATTTTATTTTTAATTTAAAAATGGCCACATCATATCATACAATAATATTTGTTGTTAAACACCCATAAATCTTTTTCTCCCATTATTTCTCATGAATAATTTTCTCAGAATCATATATTTAGAGATTGGTAACTCTTTTTCTCATAAATGTTGTTTCCATCCATTATTGTTTGCCTTAATTTTGTGGAACAAAAATTCATATGTTCACGTTATTGATTCATTTGAACTCCGAAAATTCCGAAGTGTTACCTTTAGATTGCTTGCTGATTTCCATTGAGTTCAGTTCACAAATAAATATTGAAGTCTTCCATGGCAGTATACTGTAATAAGTGTTAGGCTAAAGTTGTGCATAAGGCATGATCTGTGAATTCTAAAGTATCATAGTATAGTTTAAATATGTATTAGATGAATTTAAATTAATTCTAAATACGAGGGAGGTGTATGACAGTGAGTTTCTTAAAGAGGATAAGAATTGGGTTAAGTCTTGAATAATGGAAATTGTAGAAGTTATCTTTATTTTTCCCTTAGAAATTAGGGGAGAAAGACAACTCACGTATGCTGGATACAGACATAAAAACAGAGGATATTTCTTTACCTGAAAGTACATTTTTTTGGTTTCTGAAGCCAAGATAAGCATTGATTCCTCTTATTCCTATGTAATTAGTTCACACTTCAACCCAACATTTTCTTGTCTTTTATTTACCTTTTAATGGGTATATAAGATCTGTCCTTATTTACCGGTATGCCCCCTGTATCCATTCAACAGCTCTTGCTTTTTCTAATGTCTTGGTTACTGGGTAGCATTTCCCTCTACAGTTTTGCCTATCAGCCAAGCCTTAGCTCATTCAGATCCACTCCCAGACTAGCAGTGGTGGAGCTTGCCCTGCACCTCTTTCTCATCAGGCATTGCGGATTTGCCAGAAGGCTATAAAGGGAAGAAAATTCCATGAGAGGAAACTGAGGAGAAGCTAAACAGTGATATGCTTTGATTATGTCTCTGATACAGAGGCATTATGCCAGTAAGGGTCTCAAAAATATACATGATCATCCTAACTCAATTTGGTATAAATTAAGGAGTACTTACTAAAGAGACCACTTACAAAGATGTGAGTGGGGGCAGAAGAGCCACAGTGGCGAGTGCAGTGTCATGGGATAAAATCAGGGGGGCAGCAGTTCCTGGAACCCAGAAGAAGAGACAACTATAGGGAAAGCACATTGAGAAGAAACAAATCAGCAAGTGAAATAAGCTTTCATACTGTGACATCCAACATATGCAATGAATTGACTTCTCTCTTATGCATTTAAGTAGCGCTATTTATATGTCATCCTTGAAGGACTGAAAAATAGATTCTCAAATCACTTTTACTCTCTGCATTCTGTGGTTCTGGGTCCAGAGACGAAACAAGTCCAGGCAACCTCACAGGGAAGGAACTTGGGTTCAGTCTTCTTCCTCCCTCCCTCTAATCTCCTGCCTGAGATCCCCATGGGCCAAACTCAATGGGAAGTGAGAGGTCAGGGTTGTCTGTTGACGGTAGTGTGTCTGAGGTCAGTCTTCTGCGGCACAGCACTGGCTGCAAAGTGGATCTGGAGGCCGAGGGAAGGCAAGGCTGAAAGATGAGTGGGTCTATGTCTGGGAAGTGAGAGAATTGCTATACAACAATTCATTTAGTTTAGGATATAAAAATGAAGGAAACAATAGTATTAGCATACTCACAGAGAGTCAGTTGTTAGGAAATAAATATGAAAGAAACAGTGATACTAGCTAGGCAGTTGGTAGCAATTAGAACAACTCGCATGGAATAGTTTGTAATATTCCACTGTAAATGAGGCACTAAACACTACACTGTGGCTGACAGGACAGAAGTCCATAAAATATTCTGCTAGATGATAAATTAAATAGTATTATCTCCATTGCTTCTGTCATATTTGCGACATGAGTTGTTAAATTATAAGTTAGAAGGAAAATTCTATGAGAATATAATGAAGAGCTTTTCTCACATCTGTATGATGCATCTACGTGCAAAGGATTTAGAGCTTGGAACGTATCGCTATATGTAAGAATCAACCCATGTCATTTTGTTCCACTTCCAGGAGAGATCAGTTTGGAAACTACCCAGACATATTATTTGGCATCCCATTTATGTTACTTTCTCAGCTCATTTTCATGGAAACCTGTAAATGTGTCTCTATAGCCAAAATTGTCAGATGATAGCTTTGGTTTGGTTGTTACAGATGTTTTAAGAAGCAATTTGCATCACTGCAGAGTTGGTGTAATTGCTTGTAGGAAACTCAGTCATCAGCATTCGAGGAAGCAGAAAAATCCTGCTCCAGATTACCTGAAGGTTGCCATATGGACCAAAGCCTCTGTGGGAACTCTTGAGTCTACCAGCCAAGGCCGGGTGTTCACCTTCTCAAAATACAGAGCTGTAGGAAGCAGCTGCCAGAGGTGGTGGGACCTGGCCAGGCAGGGCAGAGCCCTAAGCATCACCAAAGCCAGCACCCACTTTGAGAGCTCACAGGAGCTTTGCAAATCAAATGGTGTCTGAGAACCACTTGTAAAGTTGAGTTAATAGACCTCAAAGTGTTCACATTTTTCTAGGGAAGGAAAATGAAACATCTTTGGGGTTTGCTTTGCCTTCTCAAAACATGCAAGTTATACTTTCAGGGAAGCTTCTCGAACTTCCAGTCATTAAAATAAGTAGGAATCTTAATTGTTATGAAACAACAACTTAAATTCCTTTGAATCAAAGAGATGCCCAACCATGAACACAACCAGTGTGTTAATTAAACCAGTAATTTTATCTTTAGGAATCCAGAAACTAGTTTTGATTTTACCTAACATTCACACAAGACATGAAGGACCAAATCAAGTCATTGCTGAGTCACATCGTGGCATTTAGGTACAATTTCCAACCCACAGAAATAGAATATACACACAAAAATACATCAATGCATAATATAATATAATTTTATAATATTATGTTGTATTTTACACATATTTTGTTTTCTTTCATATATATGTTATATTACATTTATCAATTTAGTTTATATGCACACACATTTATGGAAATACATGGAAAGATTACTTTCCACCCAATAACAGAGAAGTTCTTGGTTCTCACTGGGAAATTCTGAATACACGATTTCTACAAAGATTGTACCCTAGTCTATTAGAGGTAAGAGATATACGTAGAATGAGTTAGTTATTATCTCTGTTTCCAGAGCACTATATCTAGAAGGGAAACAGACATGTAATAACCAGTAATATCACAAGATAAAATAAAGACAAAAGGGAGGGGAAAACAGTGTGGTGTTGGAATCAAGATGAAAAGGCAACTTTGAGTTGAAGAAATTGAGAATAACTTCATAAAGGTGTGAAGTGTTGAAATGGTCCCTGAAAGGTAAAGATTGCAATATGTAAAAAGGAACATGGGAATTCTAAGTTGAGAGGATTGCATGAACACAGAGTCAGGGCCTCAGGTGCTTCAGGACTATCTTCATGTCTTGGAAGCTGAGGTCAGCAGACTGTTCTTGTAAAGGACCATATAGTGAATATTTTAAACTCTGTAGGCCATGTTATCACCTTTTTAGCTAACCAACTCTGAGGTTGCAGCAACAACATGGAGACATGATATTTTGTCTGTTTGGTTTAATTGTTTATCGTAAATACCCAGAGCAGTGCCTGGCACATAGGACATGCTCAATAAACATTTATTAACTAAATGAGTAAATGAAAGAAGTGGAACAAATTTCTCTTTGACAAATAAAAATCTGGACAAATAAAGTACGATGAGTTTTAAAACGCTTGACTGTTATCGTAAGAAAATTTGCGTTTATTTCATAGGTAAAAAGAAATTGTTGAAGATTTTCTATGGTGCTGTTAATGCCTGGTTTTGGGGTGGCGTGTGGCTTGATGGGTTGAAGAGGAAGATATTTGGGGCAGAAGGATGGGCTGGGTTATTGCATGTCAAGTAAGACAGTAGAGAACCTGAGTTAGGGCAAGGAGAGTTAGAATGTATAAAATCTACATTTCAGAGACTGAACCTGTAAGATTCAGCCATGTACTGATGAAGAAGAATTTAGGATGACTTTTGTTAACTGCACATAGGACTGGGCCATTCGTTGATTTGCAGAAGCCAAGATGTTTGTAGGGATGAGTAAGCAAGTTTTTTTGTTCTGGAAAAGTCAATTTAGGTGAACGTGATATATACACATGTAAACTCATGTCCAGTAGGTTCTTAAAAATCTGGATCTTCTTCTCTTGAGGAAGAATTAAATGCAACAGCCTCCTTCAGATCAACAAATGAGTTCATCTATTCTATAGAATCACTGTGCTGCATTTACAGTGTCCCCAAATTTCTACTTGAGTAACACAGTTAAAGAAGGAAAATTAAATTGGAGCCAGGGACCTCTGTGGAAATAAGTTTTATCTTGCACAATATCAATACCAATTGACTGCCAGGTATCTAATCTCTTAGACTACAAAAAGATAAAGTTTAAAGTAATAGCTGACTAGAGTTTTCAGTAAGTTTGTATTTATGAAGCACAGATTTGTTTTGACCTCTGAGGTCATGAGCTTGATCAAATAGATGTATTGTAATTTCTTTACCCTATGGGTCATCAACACAAAGGCAAATGATAGATGTCACTGATAACTGTGTAGTGCTTGGGAAGGAGACCTCTGGGGAACTGAGTTCCGTGTATTGTTATTTCAACAATGATTCTATTCCTGAAACATTGTTCTCTGTCATCATAATTGCAAGAAGCAACAGTAATGAGAACCACAATGAAATTAGGTCAGAAATTTAAAAATGAATTCAGTTCTGCAAAAATCAAATATTAAAGCATAGCTTAGTGAAGAAGTAGGCACGTGTTTCAATACACTTGATTCTTCCTGACTGCAATGGTCGAATTTTCATGATCCTGTGCTCCTTTCTCTAGCTTTTCATTGTAAAAATATTGTTCTTAGATATTTTATTTTCTAGAGAAGAAATTACAAACTCAGATTGCTATAGAGGGCAAGAAAATAGCATAAACGTGAGAGGGGGGAGTCAGGATACAGAGTGAGGTGGTGGGTAAGCATAGATAGTGCATGCCCATTCAGAAGGTACGGCAGTGGGCAGCTGCTATGCAGTTCAAGCAGAACATGTTAGATCTTACAATTTTTACACCAAGCAGGACACATATACTGTTCTAGTTTGCTAGCTGCCAGAATGCAATATACCAGAAACAGAATGGCTTTTAAGAAGGGGAATTTAATAAGTTGCTAGTTTACAGTTCTAAGACCGAGAAAATGTCCCAATTAAAACAAGTCTACAGAAATGTCCAATCAAAGGCATCCAGGGAAAGATACCTTGGTTCAAGAAGGCCAATGAAGTCCAGGGTTTATCTCTCAAGTGACAAGGCACATGGCGAATGCAGTCAGTTTCTCTCTTGTCTGGAAGGGCACATGGTGAGCAAGGCATCTTCTGCTAGCTTTCTCTCCTGGCTTCCTGTTTCATGAAGCTCCCCAGGAGGCATTTCCTTCTTCATCTCAGAAGGTCGCTGGCTTGCAGGCTCTCTGCTTCTCGTGGCTATGTCATTCTGCTCTGCTCTCTCTGAATCTCTCATTCTCCAAAATGTTTCCTCTTTTATAGGACTCCATTAACCCCAATCAGGACCCACCCAAATGGGTGGAGACACATCTCCCCTAATCCAGTTTAACAACCACTCTTGTTTGGGTTACATCTCCAGGGAGATGATCTAATTACATACAGTATTGAATAGGGATTATTCTGCCTTTATGAAATGGGGTTTTGATTAAAACATGGGTTTTCAAGGGTACAAACATCCTTTCAAGCCAGCACATATAATTTTGTTGTTTGCATGGACAGGCACTGGAAGACGAGAACTCTGCCTGCTAAGCCACTGTGACCCACCCAGGACGTATATACTTTTTATATGAAATCTATGAATATTAAAGTTTTGGCAATCAATAATTTAATTTGCATGGACCAAATGAAGGATAACTTTGAACCCCCAGTTTCTTAACTCATGTTTTGAGCCATTTTTCTTGTGGGAGATCATAGATGAATTATTCAATAATTAATAAGCATTAGGTGCTGTTTTGGACAAAAGCATTTATAACAATTAGATAGGGGAGAAGAGAAAATCATTTAGAGAGAATTGTCATAATAGCTAATAATGATAATGATGACTAATACTATTAGTCAGGGTTCTCCAGAGAAGTATAACTGATTATATATATATATATGTGTAAATATTATGAGATTTATTATAGGAAGTGGCTCACGTGGCTATGGGAATTGGCAGGTAAGAAATGCTATAAGGAAGGCTGCAAGTTGGGAAATCCAACAAAGGTTTCGATGAACTCCCCCAGGAGATGATGGCTGTCTGAGTAGAGGCAGGAATTGTTTCTAACTTCTGAGATCCTTGGTACTGGCTTTAAGGTCACCAACTGATTGGATGAGGGGACTCCTTCCCTTAATGCTGAGAGCTATGTCCTTTATTGATTGTATATGCAATCAGCCTTCAATGCAATCAACTGACTCCAGATGCAATTCTATCTAGGAAATACCCTTATGGTAACAATCATGCCGGTGCTTGCTTGACCAAACAACTGGACAACATAACCTAGTTGTCATGGCACATGAACTTAACCATCACAAGAGCTAACACTTATATTGCATTTATTATGTTATTTGGTGCTCTCAGTGTGTTAAATACAGCAACTCATTTAACCCTCCCAACAACTTTCTATCTACCTGATGTGGTTGTCGTGAGAATAACAATTGATAGTATATATGAGGTTCTGATACCCAATCAAGTATTAATGCGTTGGTTTGAATCTGTTATGTGCCCCAGAAAAGCCATGTTCTTCTGATCCACTCTATAGGAGCAGATCTATTCAACCTTTTGATTAGGTTGTTTCCTTGGAGTGACCCACTCAATTCAATTTGAGTCTTAATCCTTTTACTGGAGTCCTCAAGGAAGAGAATAAAAGGCAGAAAACATAGAGAGAGCTCAGAGCTGAAGCAGACAATTGAGTGATGGCAGACACTTGGGGACAGAAAATTCTTCAGGAGATATTAAGCTAAGAGATGAAATCCAAAGTTTGCCTGGGAGAAGCTAAGAGAGGACTCACAGATATGTAGAGAGGGAAAATGCCCCAGGAGAAGCCAACAGGACCCACAGGAGCTGAGAGAGCCATTTTTGAAACAAACTCAGGAGAGAAGGGCCAGCAGACATTGCCATATGCCTTCCCATGTGACAGAGGAATGCTGGACATGATCAGCCTTTCTTGAGTGAAGGTATCCTCTTGTTGATGCCTTAATTTAGACATGTTCATGGCCTTAGAACTGTAAATTTGCAACCTAATAAATCCCCTTTGTAAAAGCCAATCCATTTCTTGTATATTGCATTTGGCAGATTAGCAAACCAAAACAATTAAACCAATTATTATAAACAATTTGGTGCAAGGTAATTAGCATTGCTACCCAAAGGCTGGGTTGCACAGTTTTATCAAGGTAGTAAGTCATGGTAATTCTGCATCCAAAGTTTGGAAAATAACTTAAAGTGTTGTGAGTCGTGATCCATTGTTTAGCTTGATCTTTTCATTCTACTGCCACTCTTAGACAACTCAGGGTTTTAAACAGGTGCTGAATGTGCAGAGGAAATTAAGGTAGTTATTTGTGGAGCCACAGTGACATTTTAAGTGATGCAAGCAGTGTTATGGCTGTCTAGCTTTGTGTATGTGTACTTCATGGACTTCCACCATCTACGACTTCCAGTTATTTGAGTTACCAATGACTGAAGAAGTTCAAGGATGCCATCTACAGTTTTGTAGCCAACATTCAGGAGCTGTAATGAAATATTCTGTTTTAGAAATCAGAATTATATTTTAAAAGTTGATAATCTATAGGTCTTCTGATAATTATTCCTGCTACATTGTAGATGAAAGAAAGTATTCCTAATCATGATGTTTGCCTCAAATAGAAAGCTGGATTACTAATTAACACAAAATAGGTAAGGTTCATTATACTTAGAGTTTTTTGAGTGTAAGACTCTGCCATGGACAAGGAGAGAGACAAATGAATTCAGCAAATGAACCTCCAACTCTCCCTAATGTGCTAAGAGTCAACTTTACCAATCATACAAAGCAAACATCAAGAAAGGATGGAAATATCTTTTAATGAACTTCTGATATTATATCTAGGGGAAACTAGCAACTGAAATAGTGTCAGTTTTGTGAGTTTTGACTAAGGTACAGTGCTCAGATGTGTATTCTATGAAAATGTTATCCAAGGATATTCATTTATGTGGGGAACAGCTTGAGGACTCCAACAAGCATTAGAGAGGGTTGTCGTAGCATTGGCCTCTCAGAGGTTCTGAGAAGTACCCTGGAGAGGACCATTTAAATGAGTTATGATGTAAAATTCTTAGCTCAGAATCTGGCATGCAGCCTGAAGTCTATATTAGATACTGTTATTATTAACTCATGAAACTAAATGCATAGACTGGGTCATCTGAAAAGAATAAGAATAACAACATTCGGTTGCATCACAAGTTTTGTCCAAAGCTATTGGACAAATAAGCTATTGTCCAAAGGGACATTGTTACTTTTTGTAGAAGGCAAACAATGATTTTCTTTCTAAAAATTCATATTAACTTTTCTTCACCACAAAATAAGAAAGTCTCCTTGCAGTTCATATAAAGAATATGCTATAATCTTTGTGGTAGACTGCGAAAGTGGACACAATACTTTACTATCTTGTTTACATACTGTGATAGTTTGAATCTTTTGTGGACCCTAGAAAAGCCATGTCTTTAATCCTCATTCAATATTGCTGGGTGGGAGTTTTGTGCTTTTTTTATTTGACACTGAAACTTCATTTTATTCCATTTCTTTTTCCATTTTTAGTCACTCTCAACTCATGATGCCAAGGCAAGGATCATCCCTGGGTATCATGTCCCACAGTGCTACAGAGTCTTAAACCATTGGAAGTCATGTTTCATGGATGGGAAACAGTAGTGAGCTTATTTACAGAGTTGTTGGCATTTAATTTAATTCCAATTCTGTTGTATGTGATGAATTGCTTTTCTCTTAATGTTTTCAAAATCCTTTATTTATCCTTGGAAGTTGATATTCTGATTAGTATGCATCTCAGAGTGGGTTTAGTAGGGTTTATTCTGTTTGGATTTCAATGCACTTATATCTTTATGTCTTTCATAAGACTTGGAAATATTTTTGCCATCATTTCCTTAAATATATTTTCTGCCTCTTTTCCTTTCTCTTTTCCTTTTGGGAAACCCATTTCATGTGTGCTTGTGAGTTCCATGCTATCATTCAATTCCCAGACCCTGCTCAAATGTGCTCTTCACTCATTTTCATTTCAGATGTCCTGTCTTATAGGTGACTAATACTTTCTTCTGCCCGTTCAAAACTGCTTTTATTTTCCTCCAACATATGTTTATTCTCATCTTCTGTGCCTTTCTGTTAGTTCGAATGCAGGTTTTCAACTTCTTCTTATATGCTCACCCAGTGTCTTCTTAATATCCTTTAATACATATTTTCCTTCATCTCTGTGAATTGGTTTAGGAGATTTGTTTGAATATCTGTGAGTGGTTGTTACAACTTCTGCATCTCTCCTTTTAATTTCCTCCTTTGCCTGGCCATATTCTTGCTTATTACTATGGCTTATACTTTTGTGCTTGTTATTTGGGCCATTAATTATGTTGTTGAGATTCTGAAGACTGGTTTTCCTCCCTTGTCTAAGATTTTGTTGTTGATAGGGTTCTGTTACAGCTCTTATATGGGACTGTGTTTGTGAGTATTTCCCAGCCAAAACAGGGCCAAGTTCACAGGCAGGGGGTGCAGAAGAGTTCCAAAGGGACTTGGAGAGAGAGGTCCAGGAAAACAACTTCCCAAGTTGGCACATTCCAAGCCTTCACCACAGATGGCAAATTTGACAACAAAGGCAAGTTATCTTAGTACTCAGTCTGCTCTACTTCTATGGCAATTGGAAATAATGGCATTTCAGGAACCTGTCTGGGTAGGAACAAAAGGAGAGTGATGTAGAAATCCAATTTTGCGGGTCAACTCCTGGGCCAGTCTCTGTTGCATCCACTTATATTCCTGGCAGGGGGAGAACTTCCCCAAATCTTTCAGTCTGCAGTAGCCCACCAGGAAGGAAGCAAGCTTATTAGAAGCTTTTGGTCTTGGGGTTTGGGGATGGGCAACATGAGACATGGCCAATTGAGTCACGCACTGCAGTTTCTCTATTTGAATAAACAGTAGTATTCCAGGCACCATGGGTTCCTGTCTGGAAAGGAGCAAGGCTGTGGGATCAAGATGTCCAATTTTTTTGAGCAACAAATGTATAAGAACTGTGCCATGTCCCCCTGTTCCCAATGTGGCAAGGGACTTCACAAATTCCAGTTCACAGCATTCTGACATGCAAGAACTGGGATGACCAGAAACTACTAGAATCAAGGGTGGGGAGTAAATGCAAATAGGCACAGTCAAGTGAATTACTCACTATAGTCTCTCCATCACAGTTTCTCTTTCTCTTCTTCCAGTATGGTACTCCACTGATCTTGTGAGCCCAGAATAGCAGCTTTGGACAGTTCTACCTTTGGACCGTTTCTTCTAGATGTTTTTGCTAATGGAAACTCTACACTTCTTATTCCACCATCTTCCACTTCAGAGCTTTTTATTGCAAGCTTATAGGACCACCATTATTTGACTTAATTTCAGATTACAAGAATCTGTAGACTTGTCTCTGCCTGAAAACTGCTGATATCCCTGTACTTATATGAACTTCCCCATGTCAGCAATGTTGATCTGGTGAATTCCATGACAAGATTCAAGGTGAAACCTGACTCCTGGATACATGACTAAGTAATGATTTGCCTGAAGAAAATCTTGATATTGAGCAATACTGATGACCAAGTGGAGTCTAGGAAATAGTATAACACAGTTGTAGGAAAATTACCCCTGCTAAAGATCTGATTCTCAGCACTCCATTCTGAGCACTGTCTACCAATCTCCTTATTGCTCTGTTTACAGCTTTATTTTTTATGTGCCTCAAATTTTCCTTCTTCCTGCGAAAAGATATAATTTTATGGCTTTTCATATTATGCAAATTCAATCAAGGGATGTCTTAGGATTGGTATGGGAGGAGAATGCAGCAAATGGCAAAGTAAGCTCTAGAATATCTATTCAAGATCATTTGAAAAATATTTAGGATGATTTTTCAGTGTCCTTAAAGTACAAAACAGTATTTTCTATGTTAATTACAAAAATTGTATAAACAAAGCTCTTAATACAAAATATGTAATGTGAGAGTCAACATATATGAACATTCTTTTTCATTATTCTATACTTTCTCAATAGAGGGAGAGATTTGTGAATGATTAAGGGAAAATGGCAAAATTAAGAAATAGTGAAAGTTTTCATATTTGATGGCTAATTGGATAGACTATTTATTTCATATACCTTGTAATTGAAATTTATGAATCTTCATGTTTCTAAAGACAATGTATATTTTGTAAGAAAATAGTAGAGTTATATGGATTATCAGGAATTTTTAGTGTCCTATAAAGTTGGGAGTGGACAATGACATAGATGCTTTCAGTATATAGCCCCATAAATTTCATTTTCTTTATAATGAGAAAACAATTTTTCCAAGTGTATGTAAAAGTTCATCCAGTTATCAAGTTGACATCACCAGGGTTGGAGTGGGTGAATTTCAGGTCCTTCTGAATGGGATGAATTGAGGAGAGGACAGCATCAGTCTGGGGTTTGCTGTTGGAATTCAGGCCTGTGTCTGTTCAGGAGGAGGCTGTGGGAAGATTCGGGTTAACATTATATGTGCTTGTCAATTTCTAGAGTGAAAATTCTTTTGTTGATTAAAAGATGATAGATCATTGAGGGCTTTTCCAAATAGATTGCAGAAGTAGGATTTCATTCCCTTGTGAGTTAATACATGTTGACTCACTCTGGAATTATGAGTACAATCTTCTGGCAATTCACCAGATATAGTACCATTCTTTTGAGTACAAGAATTCTGCTTCAATAACATGATGGTAGATATGTCTTTCCTGCAGATGTGATGCACAGATAGCATTTCTTGTTGTTTAAGGCTACTTTACCTGCCTGAAAGAACTGAATTCTGGTTTTGAAAAAATCCAATTCCTTCTTCCCACAATTCCTCCCCATGAACCAACTTTGAAACTACATCTGATTTACAGACCTGATATCCAGTGGCTGCACAGTCAACAGTTCAGTTGAGAATTGTCTTCTTCTGGGTTTACACTCACAACAAGATAAGTATGATGATGCTTTCATCAAATTCCATACTCAGAGGTTCTTTATCAGTCTAGAAAAGGTAACATTTTCATGGAAGACTCTCCTTTAATGGAGTTGACAGTGTCATCAGTCATGGATGTGGCCCAACTACTCCATGAGCTATCGCCTCCTCCATGGGTCCAACAGGAATGGGTGGGAGCTTTTTGATTGTTTCAATGGGGATGTGACCCACTCAGTTGTGGGTGGTAAGTTTTGATTAGATTGTTTCCATGGAGTTGTGTCTCCACCCATTCAAGGAGGGGTTGCTTAGGAGCCCTTAGGAGGGAACCATTTTGGAAGAAGCTTTAGAGCCACAAAACCCACACAGCCAAAGACCTTTGGAGATGAAAAAGGAAAGTACCCCTGGGGGAGCATCTTTAAATAAGAAGCCTGGAAAGAAAGCTAACAGCCATGTGCCCTTCCAGCTCAGAGAGAAACCCTGAACTTCATTGGCCTTTCTTTTTTTTTTTAATTTGTTTGTCAAAGACAATTTTTGGAGTAGATACTATTATCTACTTATTTAAAAAAATTTTATTAATTTTAAAATTAAAAAAATATGTGACAAGAAAGAAACACAAACATTCTTAACATATGATCATTCCATTCTACATATATAGTCCATAATTCACAATATCATCACATAGTTGCATAATCATCATCATGATCATTTCTTAGAATATTTGCATCAATTCAGAAAAAGAAATAAAAAGACAACAGAAAAAAATTCATACATACCATACCCCTTACCCCTCCCTTTCATTGATCACTAGCATTTCAATCTAAGTTTATTTTAACATTTGTTCTCCCTATTTTTTATTTTTATTCCATACATTTTACTCATTTGCTGATAAGGCAGATAAAAGGAGCATCAGACACAAGGTTTTCACAATCACACAGTCACATTGTGAAAGCTCTATCATTATACAATCATCTTCAATAAACATGGCTACTGGAACAGAGCTCTACATTTTTAGACAGTTCCCTCCAGTCTCTCCATTACATCTTGACTAACAAGGTAATATCTATTTAATGTGTAAGAATAACCTGCAGGATAACCTCTCAACTCTGTTTGGAATCTCTCAGTCATTGACACTTTATTTTGTCTCATTTCAGTCTTCCCCTTTTGGTCAAGAAGATTTTCCCAATCCCTTGATGCTGAGTCTCAGTTCATTCTAGGATTTCTATCCCATGTTGCCAGGAAGGTCCACACCCCTGGGAGTCATGTCCCATATAGACAGGGGGAGGGCGGTGAGTATGCTTGTGGTGTTGGTTGAAGAGAGAGGCCACATCTGAACAACAAAAAAGGTTCTCTTAGGGGTGACTCAGGCCTAATTTTAAGTAGGCTTGACCTATCCTTTGTGGGGTTAAGTTTCATATGAACAAACTCCAAGATTGGGGGCTCAGCCTATTGCTTTGGTTGTCTGCACTGCTTGTAAGAATATCAAGAATTCAACTTGGGGAAGTTGAATTTTACCCCTTTCTCACCATTCCCTGAAGGGGACTTTGCAAATACTTTTTTATTCACTGTTCAAATCATTCTGGGATTTATTGGGGCATCAATTTGGACAAACCAACAAAATCTCATGCCCTACTCAAGGTTCCATGTACCTATGGTGTTCAACTAAGGTGTCTACATAAGTTATATTAGGAAATGTACTAGTCAAAATATAAGTTTTGTACCAAATAAACATTTTTTGCTTTAGTCTCACACATAAGTTGAAATTTTTAAATACTATTTACCACCTATTTTCAACACCCTGTAGTAATGACATTCCTTTGTTCCTCCTCAGGCAAAAACAATTTTTTAAATTTGTACACTTAGTCACTATCATTATACACTCTAAGCATTCCTAGATTATACTATCTTTAGTCTTTATCGTCTATCTTTCTTTCTGATTCCATTTGTGCCCCAATCTTCTTCCCTCTATCATTCTCATATTCAGCTTCATTCACTGTTTTAACATAATTGTATTACAGTTAGGTAGTGTTGTGCTATCCAGTTCTGAGGTTTTACAATCAGTCCTGTTGCACAATCTGTTTCCCTACAACTCCAATTACTCAATATCTTACCCTATTTCTATCTCCTGATGGTCTCTGTTACCAATGAAATTCTCCAAGTTTATTCACTAATGTCAGTTCATATCAGTTAGACCATACAGTATTTGTCCTTTTGTTTCTGGCTAATCTCACTCAGCATAAAGTCCTTAAGGTCCATCCATGTTGTTACATACTTCATAACTTTATTCTATGTTATGGCTGCATAATATTCCATTGTATGTGTATACCACAGTTTGTTTAGCCACTTGTCTGTTGATGGACATTTTGGCTGTTTCCATCTCTTTGCAATTGTAAATAATGCTGCTATAAACATTGGTGTGCAAATATCCGCTTGTGTCCTTGCTCTCATGTCCTCCGAGTAGATACCTAACAATGGTATTGCTGGGTCATATGGCAATTCTATATTTAGCTTCCTGAGGAACCACCAAACTGCCTTCCACAGTGGTTATACCATTTGACATTCCCAGCAGCAATGGATAAGTGTGCCTCTTTCTCCACATCCCCTCCAGTGCTTGTCATTTTCTGTTTTATTGTTAATGGCCATTCTGCTGAGTGTGAGATGATATCTCATTGTGGTCTTTATTTGCATTTCCCTTATAGCCAGGGAAGTTGAGCATCTTTTCATGTGCCTTTTGGCCATTTTTATTTCCTCTTCTGAGAAGTGTCTGTTCAAATCTTTTGCCCATTTTGTAATCGGGTTGTCTGTCTTTTTGTTGTTGAGTTGAACAACCTCTTTATATATTCTGGTACTAGATCTTTATCTGATATATAGTTTCCAAATATTGTCTCCCATTGGGTAGGCTGTATTTTTACTTTCTTGATGAAGTTCTTTGATGCACAAAAGTGTTTAATTTGAGGAGTTCCCATATCTTTCTTTCTTTCTTCAGTGCTCATGCTTTGGGTGTAAGGTCTATTATAGAAACCACCTTCTATTATAAGATTTGTAAGATATCTCCTTACATTTTCTTCTAACAGTTTTATGGTCTTAGATCTAATGTTTAGGTCTTTGATCCATTTTGAGTTAATTTTTGTATAGGGTGTGAGGTATGGATCCTCTTTCATTCTTTTGCATATGGATAGCCAGTTCTCTAGACACCATTTATTGAAGAGATTGTTCTGTCCCAGGTCAGTTGGCTTGACTGCCTTATCAAAGATTGTCCATAGATGAGAGCTTCTATATCTGAACACTCTATTCAATTCCATTGGTCAGTATATCTATCTTTATGCCAGTACCATGCTGTTTTGACCACTGTAGCTTCATAAGATGCCTTAAAGTCAGGTAGCTTGATGCCTCCAACTTCATTTTTCTTTCTCAGGATATTTTTAGCTATTCAGAGCACTCTGCCTCTCCAGATAAATTTGGTTATTGGTTTTTCTGTTTCTGAAAAGTAAGTTTTTGGGCTTTTAATTGGTATTGCATTGAATCTGTAAATCAATTTACATAGAATTGATATCTTAATTATATTTAGTCTTCCAGTCCATGAATATGGTATGCCCTTCCATTTATTTAGGCCTTCGGTGATTTCTTTTGACAATTTCTTGTAGTTTTCTTTGTATAGGTCTTTTGCATCTTTAGTTAAATTTATTCCTAAATATTTTATTCTTTTGGTTGCAATCATAAATGGAATTTTTTTTCTTGATTTCCCCCTCAGATTGTTCATTACTAGTGTATACAAACACTACAGATTTTTGAGTGTTGATCTTGTAACCTACCACTTTGTTGTACTCATTTATTACCTCTAGTTGTTTTGCTGTGGATTTTTCAGGGTTTTTGACATACAGTATCATATCATCTGCAAACAGTGAGTGTTTTACTTCTTCCTTTCCAATTTCAATGCCTTGTATTTCTTTTTTTGTCTAATTGCTCTGGCTAGAACTTCCAACACAATGTTGAATAACAGTGGTGATAGTGAACATCCTTGTTTTGTTCCTGATCTTAGGGGGAAAGTTTTCAGTTTTTCCCCATTGAGGATGTTAGCTGTGGGCTTTTCATATATTCCTTTTATTATGTTGAGGAAGTTCTAATTATTTGTATCCTTTGAAGTGTTTTCAACAAGAAAGGATGCTGAATTTTGTCAAATGCCTTTTCTGCATCAATTAAGATGATCATGTGGTTTTTCTGCTTTGTATTGTTGATATGGTATATTACATTAATTGATTTTCTTATGTTGAACCATCCTTGCATACCTGGAATGAATCCTACTTGGTCATGGTGTATATTTTTTTAATGTGCTGCTGGATTCGATTTGTAAGAATTTTATTGAGGATTTTTGCATCTATATTCATTACAGAGATTGGCCTGTAGTTTTCTTTTCTTGTGATATCATTGTCTGGCTTTGGTATGACAGTGATGTTGGCTTCATAGAATGAGTTAGGTAGTTTTCTCTCCTCTTCAATTTTCTTGAAGAGTTTGAGTAGGATTGGTACTAATTTTTTAATTGGTACCAATTCTTTCTTGAATGTTTGGTAGAATTCACATGTGAAGCTATCTGGTCCTGGGCTTTTCTTTTGGGGGAGCTTCTTAATGACTGATTCAATGTCTTTACTTGTGATTGGTTTGTTGAGGTCGTCTGTTTCTTCTCAAGTTAATGTTGGTTGTTCATGCCTTTCTAGGAAGTTGTCCATTTCATCTACATTGTTGAATTTATTAATATAAAGTTATTCATAGTATCCTCTCGTTACTTCCTTTATTTCTGTGGGATCAGTGGTTATGTCTCCTCTTCCATTTATGATTTTATTTATTTGCATTGTCTGTCTTCTTTTTGTCAACCTCACTAAGGGTCCATCCATCTTATTGATTTTGTTATAGAACCAACTCTGGTTTTGTTGATTTTTCTCAATTGTTTTCATGTTCTCAATTTCATTTATTTCTGCTCTAATTTTCATTATTTCTTTCCTTTTGCTTGCTTTGTGGTTAATTTGCTGCTCTTTCTCTAGTTCTTCCAAGTGAACAGTTAATTCCTTGATTTTTGCTCTTTCTTCTTTTTTGATATAGGCATTTAGGGCAATAAGTTTCCCTCTTAGCACTGCCTTTGCTGCATCCCATAAATTTTGAGCTTAAGTTGGTATGTTGCTCAGTGTATCTCCAGGTCCTATGTGCCCCCTCCTTTCTGGCAGGGCCCAGGCCTTTTCAGATCCAAAAAACAACCTGTTTTTCTGTCAGCCCTGACCCCTCTGCACCGAGGCAAAAACTGGTGACGTCTGCTTTTACTCAAGGTTCAGCTGAGCTGGGGGCTTATTTTTAGTAGTCAGAATTTGTTAATTAATTCCAAAATTGGTGTTTGGTTGTGCTCAGCCCCTGCTGCTGGTAAAGTCTTTTCCATTTCCCCTCTTGGAAGCAGTCTGTGGCGGAGGGGTGCCGGCCACTGCGGCTTGGGGAACTCATGGGCGGGGGGGGTCTCACAGCTGGTCCAGCTTGTCCAGACTGGGGTACACTGTGTGTCCGGTCACTAATGTGGCCCAAACAGTTGTAATGTACTGTTTCTGGATATTTATTAGCTGCTCTGGAGGACAAGCTAAATCCTACACCTTGCAAAGCCGCCATCTTGGCTCCTCCTCATTGGCCTTTCTTGAGTGAAGGTAACCTGTTGTTGGTGCCTTAATTTGGACATTTTCATAGCCTTGCCTTAATTTGGAAATTTTTGTGGCCTTAGAACCATACTTGCAACTTAATAAATTCCCTTTTTAAAAAGACATTCTGTTTCACATTTCAGCAACTTGCAAACTGGAATGCTTACTCTTTGTGATGTGACTTCAAAATGGCCCCTTCTCCCATCAAGAAGTGCATCTCTCTCCCACCCCTTAAATCTGGTCTGGTCCTGACTCCTTTTTTTTTTGGCCAACAGCATGCAAGAAACATGACATTGTACTAGTTCTGAGCCAATACCTCAAGAGACTTGAACATTCCACTCATGCCCCTGGAAATCTGCCGCCACTATATGAAAGCTCCTGGAGATAAGAGGCCAATGGTTCCAGCTGAGATGTTCTCACACAGCCATTACAGACCTGGTAGTTGATGCAGTTGCAGAAATAAACTCAGCTGAGGCTTAGAAGAACCACTCAACTGGGTCTAATCCAGATGTGCGACTAAATAAATGCTTATTTGTTGGAACCATTAAATTTGGGGGTGGTTTGTTGTTAAACAAAAGCTAAATGCATTCTGATACATCCTCAGACCTGGAAATGGAGTAAACTGAGATTATATTACCATGAGAATAAGTTGACTGATGTATCATTTATCACTTCTCATAATCATTATAGATCAGTATTACTAGAGACAGTGGCTGGTTAATGTTCTGTTATTGAGTCAGGTGTGTAAAGTGCTAAACTAGAAACAGAGAAGTTCTGAGAATGTTGAGTATAGAAGGTACAGCTCTCTTCACTCAGAAAGCTTAGATAGTATTACAATAGCTAGAAGGAAAGTATTAGGATATAGAGAACAAAGTACCTGAAACTATAAACTGTAATCCAGTAGATTTGTTTCTTGATGATGATAGTTGTATAACTGCATAGCTTTTATCATGTAACTATGTGATTGTGAAAAACTTATGATTGACACTCCCTTTATCCAGTGTATGGGCAGATGAGTAATAAAATAAAGATAAAAAAGTTAAATATTAGGGGGATGAGGAGTATGGAATTTTGGGGGTATCCCTTTTTATTTTTATTTTATTTTGAAACTATGAAAATGTTCTAACATTTATTGTGGTGATGAATGCACAACTATATGATGATACTGTGAGCCACTGATTATATACTTTGGACTATATGATGTGTGAATATATCATAATAAAATTGCATAGGAAAAGGCTCTGAGGGTGCAAGCGTAGTTCAGTGGTAAAATTCTCACCTGCCATGTGGGAGACCCAGGTTTGATTCCTGGTCCATGTGCTTCCCCAAAACAAAACAAAAAGTTTCAACAAATGGTGCTGCAATAACAGATAGTCACATGAAAAAAGAATGAAATGTGACCCCCACCATGTAGCATACAAAAATAAAAAAAAGATTCAGATATTCTCAGGCAACATGGCATGAACAACAGATACTGAAAATAGTAATTAAACATAAAACTACATTTACATTGATTTGCACAATTAAAAGTTTATATATGTATATATATATACACAAATGTAAATGTAGTTTTATCTATCTATATATATAGATAGATACATTTCCTAGTGTTCATTTCTTCTTCTTCAGAGACATTTGGGAAATAAGCTGGAGGATCAAATGAATAGGAAAGTATAAGGTTCTGCTTATTTAATAAAGAATGTTTATATTTTTATTGTAGTTAAATATATTGACAGAACAAACATGGCAGGAAAGGTAATAAAATAAACATTAAATGCAGAGTGGAAACTGCTGAAAGAATGAAATTATCTAAAACTACAAGATAACTAAATATCAATGGTTTGACTTTTAAAAGTTCAGGCAACTTCAATACACATCATTTGCACAAGGCACAGTATATTGAATCTTATTTTCTAGATGTGACGAGATAAACTGTCTATACTTTTAAACATTCTTGAGAAGGGAATAATCCACTATCATTTTTCTAAGTATGTGTTTTTATGCTAAAGACTTTGGTAAATGTTAAGATTATTTTTCAAGTTAATTTTTGTTTACTTGTTTGTTTCCTAGTGGAAAAATATCTGCTTCAAACAGAATCCCTGGGATAACATTTTCAGTATGAAAATCTATAGAAAGGAGCATGCAGTTATGAGTTGGCCATACCCTGAGAAAACACAAGCAGCTCCATGGAAAGGCACATTTGGGGAGAAAATAAGACCTCCACTGACATTCCCAGCTGCGATTCCAGCCAGCAGTCAGATCCACGCCAACAACGGCAGTGAGGCTTGGAAACGAGATCCCATTAGATGGACCATGCATGCTGAGCCCTGTCCATATCACAGTATGTGGGAAAAATAAATTCTTTTTATTGTTTTTGGTTAATGAATAACCAGACCAGCTGTAAATGTCTATGAAGGAACTACTCTGGCAGCCATCTGAACAAATAATAGGAGGCATTGGATGAGCATTTTAATGAAAATTGTTCTGCAAATGCAACACATATTTTATTCCATTAGAAGATAAGCCTCTGAGGTTATAAGAATATCATTAAGTAGACAATTGGAAAGCATATATATTTTCTGCTTACTTGGGGGAAATCAGAGGTATTTGTCAGAGATCCAGCATGTATTCCAGATTGCTATTTTTGTTTTTCAAATATTTTTCATACTTATTCTTGTCCAATTATCGATACATAAAATCCTACGAATGTGATGAGTTTTTATGTTACAAACTTTCAATTGTTTTACCTCCTTTGTACGTTATATATTTTTCATCATTATAAATATACTTCTTTCTTTATTAAACTCCCTTTTTTTGAATTGTATTTCCTCAGTACATATCTCTTCCACCCTTTAGGTGGGTCTCTTTAAAACAACATATTGCTGAATTTGTTTTTCTGTAATCTGAGAAATAGAGAAATTTACTCATTTGCATTTATTATTCTTACTAACATATTTGGGTATATTTCCCCATCTCATTAAAATAGGTACAATAGTAGTTCTTCCAATAATCAGACGTAATAAATAAACCTTACTAACCTTTTAATATTTCATATTAGAAATTACCAGCGGAAAGCAATATAAGAATGGACGTGAATTTTATATTTAATCTTAACCAACATGTGTAGGGATAGCTGAAAAGATGCTTTCATAATTATTCTCTCTTCTCATTTTTATTATGGTTATTTTATCCTCATTTTACACTTGATGAAAGTAAATTTCCAGGGGATTATTGACCTGTTAAAGTCACCCAGCAAGTAATTTGGAGATTCAAATGTTTAAAACTTTTTAAAAAAATAATAATAATACTGAAACCCTTTCGTTCCTTCCACTCTGGCATGGTCATTTAAGGAGCAGGGGGAGAGGCAGGTCTTCCCCCACTCTGGCCTCTCCTTGCCATATTGGCCGTGCTCCACTGGCCTGACCTGAGTTTGAGTCTTGTCCACCCTTCATACCTGCTTGGTCGACTGAGAAGGAGGGATCTAGCCTGACTGCTCAGTTTGGAAAAAGAGACAAGGTGGCCTCACCCATTGACTTCCCCCTCCCTTGGTGCGTGTGGCAGCTGCCCACAGGGACAGCTTCCTCTTTGCCTTACCCACGCCGCATGTTTAGAGTCCAGCTTTACCTTGTGGGTGGCCACCTACTGAAGTTCAACACTCGCCATCAAATCAATCGGTCTAAACCAGGGATTCTGTTTGAAAACGGCATGGAGGAGGTGAGTCATGTATTGGGCCCCCTGACTTTGAGAGGTGCTGCATGAAATAATAATCAGATCCTCTCACTTCGGTCAGGTGTTGCGAGGAAAATGACCTATGGTGGCGCCCAAATGCTGGCGTCTTATCATCCAGTCTGCGACCACACATTCTGGTTCTGGGAAGATTTCCTTCACTGGTTCGGAAGGAAGTCAGCCAGATCTCACAGTGATTGAAATAATTCGAGGGGAAGGAGATTATATTTAAATGCTCCTTTAAAGAAGGCAATCTATTAAGTAAGCTAAGCATTTAAGGAACCATTTTGGAGATGAGATGGGATAGCACATGTGTATGAATATTCCATACGCTATCATCTCAACTTCTGTTTCAGGTCTGAATTTAAAGGCACACAGCTTTTTGAAAATGAAAAGTGCATACCAATGCATTCTGGTGTTTCAAAATCAGAATATGGAAATATTCATTCAATAGTATTTAACCAGTGCCAATTACATGCAACAAACTGAAAGAGAAAAACAACAGAAAATCAGAGATGAACCCTGACCTCCAATTTCTAGAGGAACTATGATAAGCGAATATGGTGCAAAATACAAGGTAAAAACATGTGTTTTGCTTTTAAAAGAACAGCCGAAGGGATACGGGGATGTGGGGGAAGAGGTGCTGCCTACGGTTTGGGCATTGGAGGGTGGCAGTGAGTCAGGAGGGCACGGGGCAGTGGCAGGAGCTGCGCCCCGAGGAATGAGCAATATTTGATTTTAGGTGAAGAGTTGGAGGGAAACTAAGGGAAAGCCATGTAGTCAAAGTGAACAATGTTATGACACGTATGGAAAAGACCTTTCTCTTAACTTCCAAATAAGGCAAAACAATGTACCCAAAACCCACCCCACGTGAAAGGCCTGCCGATTCCAGGTGTGGGAGAGCATATAAACAATGGAGACGGGAGTGGTGTGTCCATGAGATGAGAAATATGGCTTAAACAGGCAGACTGGGTCCAGCGTACGAGGGCTTGGACATCAAAATAAAGAAAGCGGACTGTACATTCTTTATTTAAATGGAGGGCTGCGGAGAGTTGTGGAACAGCTGAGTGACAGAAACCAGCGATCTGCTTAAGGATGACTAATCTGGTGAGGACACCTGAGAACACCCTGGAGGTGAGAAAGGCTGGAGGCGAGGCAGCCGGCTGTCCTGCTCCCGCAGTCCTGCAGGAGACTGCACAGGCATCGTGGCAGAGCAGAAGAGGACGGATGGAAGGGATGTTAGAGGGTGGCATGAAGAGAAATCACCAGTTGACCAGGTCCCTCTAATTCCTACACAAGTGATTTACCCTCTTTTTCTTCTCAGCACGTAACTTAAATAATAGAAAAAAAACAACAGAAGGTCTAAAGGTTCTCCCCTGAGTAATTAAATATCACTTTGGCCCCTCTCTCTGGGAGGCCCAGGGGCACCTAATATACAATGTCTCAAGGAGGGAAGACCTGTGGTGACTTCTTAGGAAGCCAGCAGACCCCCATCCAGCCCACATCCCGCAGTCTCTGCAAGGATCCTGCACCCAGGCGCTTTTCCCCCTTCCACTCAGTCTGTGCCTAGAGAGAGTCGGCCAGATTCCGGAGTCATATACGTCCCTCACCCCCTGGAGAAACTGTGCCTCGTGTGTTTTTAGCAGGTGTCTCCTAACTTCATTTACACGGCGGGTGAATCTACGCTGGGGCTTGAATCTTACTGACTCGTCGTACTGTATTTCTATACGTTAATTTTCAGGGCACAGCAGTTTTCCACTTGATACACTGCCCGTTCATTAGTCCCTGGAAGATAACAAATTAGTTCATTATTTGTCCTCCAAAGAGGACGAAGCAAGCTGCAGTGAACAATCACAGTACATAAATAGAACGCTAACCTAAGCACCGGAAGTCTGTCTTATTACTTTGAATAAAAGAGCATAGAAAAGTTACCTTCTCCAATGGATCTGAGAAAGCAAAGTGATGAAAGCCCACTTAATATGGGTCTTCCAGCCCAAGAAATTTATTTCTTGTCTGGTCGTTTTGATCACTGGCTTTTCATTATTCAAATTTTCCAACAGCAAGTAAATAGTACCTATTATTATTAATAACCATGTGAGGTAGATAAGATAAATATCTTTCATTTGAGTCCACAGAGGCTAACCCTGAGACTCAAAGAGTTTAAGTAACTATCACAGCATTTCACAGATCGTGGAAGATTCCTGACATATTTCAAGAAGAAATTCAGAAGTTATATTTAAAACCCTATATTCTTCTGTTGCAGGTATTTGTCACCGAATGTCATTTGTTATTTTCTTCTACATTTCTAAACATCTAAAACAAGAAAAAAAATTGCATAAGCTGTATTTCCAAGAAAGCATAGAGGAAGTTATTCTGAAGTGCCTTTCATTATATTTACGACGTTAAATTGACATTTTAAAGCAGCATTCAGGTGTTTATAAAAGACAGAGAAGCCTGGACAGGGCTGCCCAAATGGTCTTATTTTGCATGCCAGAGAATAGGGACATGTATTACTTTCCTACAGAAACTTTTGCTAAGAAGTTGAAAGAGAAGAATCATTCCCATTATCTCTGAAGGGGTTGGAATAAAAGCTGCAATTAAAAAAAGAAAAAGAATAAATCCTTAGAGCACCCAGTGGAAAAAGTATGTCTGATCCTCTCAAAAGAAGATACTTCATTCACTCGGACCATATTGCCTGTCTCTCCTCTCAGTGATAAAGGAGAATAGTCTGTGCTCTTAAGGAACTTAATGGAAGCTTGGAACTAAAATGTTTCTGAAAGAGACATCTCTTTATAAAAAGGAAATAAGGGTCACCTCTGAATAACTTTACAGGTTGTTTAATCCATTCTCATCTATGGGGAATGGGGAAGATATGTGAAGGATAAAGAAGTGTTTATTTATTTATTTATTTATTTATTTTATTTTTTTTGCTGATTCAGGCCATAGCAAATTAACATTTTCGTTAGCAGTAGAAACATTTGTTATCCATTATTTTGTTCTTTCTAGTTTTCTATATTATGCACCTGACCGCAATGGTCTCACTTCCACAACAAGAGCCTCGAGTTGAAATAGTTGGCTATTTCAGAGTGTTAAAGCAATTACTTTTAATTTTGTTAAGTCTGGTAGTGATCAGTGTATGAAAGTACCACTAAAGCTTTATTTTATCCCCCAGAATCATGAATGAAATAACAGAGTGACTTTCTGTGGCCATTCTTCCTGCAACAGTGAAAGATGAGTGTGCATTTTGCAGATGAACTATCCGTCTTAAAGCCGCCAGCGCTGACACAGTCACAGCACAACATCAATAGGTGTCTCAACTCCAGCTGGATTTGTGGGTGGCAAGCACCAACCCCTCATTTGATGGAAGAGTCCTGCAATACTATTACCAAGAGTGACATTTTAACAACAATCAGAAGTAGCATTCTTATCTAAAAAGTCACCAGGCTTCAAACAAGCTTGCATCACTTGCCTTGGGACATCCTTTGTGCTAAAGCTGGTTAGCATTCCTTAAGGTTGCCAACCAAAATGCACATTCTAACACCTGACAGCGACTGATGTTGATCAAGTCTCTTGTCTGTGCTTATTTTGTCACTGAAGCAAATTTTCAGGTTTATACGTGGCATGGTCCTAATCAATCATGGGACTCCTTGACTTCTCTGTGCATGAATGAGCGTTATGTGGAAACCCATTCACTGAGGACTGGCATGGTAGAAGAGAAAGACTTTACTTAAGAAAACACTTTTTTGTAAGTTAGTATAACTCATTTTATGTAGAAGAAAGCATGGAGATCTGGCACTCTGTGCAAAAATGATGAACCAAGATCTAAAGTCAGTTTTATCTACCACATTATGCCATGCCCCAACCAACAGTATTCCTGAAAACCCAAGGGAGTTCTCTGGGCTCTAGCTAAGTCTCTATAAAAGTTTTTCTTAGTATGTATTTTTTTCTCAGAAACTTCAGGCTTCCATATTGAGCTTAGGCCAGGTGAGCCCTGAAACTCAGAGGTTCCAGTCTCTCCAAGAACATCAACCAGGCTCATTCCTCTACCCAGAATGTCGACACCCCCTCCAGCATGAAGAAGTTAAAATGGTCATTGCCCAGACATGCTTGAAGATTGAGAGAAAGATGAAATGAGAGGGAGGAGCTGTAACTGAGAAATTAGAATTTAACAAAAAACTGTGACTACTCACTCATATAGTTATTTCTTTGTAGAGTTTAGTGTTTTAGAATAGCCAGAAGGAAATACCTGAAGTTGTTGAACTGTACTCCAGTAACCCTGATCTCACATAATGGTTGTATAACTATATTGGAAAAAAAAAGTCAGTTGCCCACGCTTCTTTGGATCACTTCTGGATGTTTTGTTTTGTTCCACTGATATATATATATATATATATGTCAACACTAATGGTCTTGCTTAACCTACCTCTATTGTAAGCTTTACAATTGGGTAGATTGCAATACTAGTGGTCAATAAGAGGGAGGGGTGAGGGGTATGGCATATTTGGGGCCTTCTTTTTCTTTTTAATTTCATTTTCTGGAATAATGCAAACATTCTAAAGATGCTTGTGGTGAATAATATGCAACTATGTGATGATATCATTAGCCACTGATTGTATACTTTGGATGGATTGTATGGCATGTGAAGATATCTCAATAAAAATACATACAATTTTTTGAAAAATCAGTTTATGATGACTAGAGCAAGGTCAAAGCACTTAAGAAAAATCTTTATTGACTTTCTGAGGCAAATTTAGAGAATTTATCAGGGGAAAGATGTAAGCACATTTTTTTGTTACTTTCAAAAGAACACATATCATTTGGAGTAGAAGCCAAATAGCAATTAAATTATTTCCTTCTCAGGGAAGAAAAAAACATATACGTGAAGTAATCAGGATATAAAACAAAACCCTTAAAAATTAATCAAAATGAATGAAAACTGGAGATACCTAAAATCTTACTATCAACAAGAATTTACTGGGCAATTTATATGTTTAAGATATTATTTTAGACCTCTACTGGAAGAAATAGCGTGAGGAAATACTATAGCTTTCAAAGTTATAAAAATCTGAGTTTGAATTCTCGTTATCCTAAGTTTCTAACATAAATTGATAATAATATTATTTATTAGGGTTGTTGTGGGAATCAAAATAATCCATTAACCGTTCCTTTTATTAATTTAACAAATGCTTATTAAGCATCATCTGTGTATTGAGAATAAAAAAATTAATAAAATAAATGTAATTTTCTGCCCCCAGAGAGTTTACATTCTGGTTGGATAGATGCACAATAAACAAAATAAAATCATACAATTTATGTCTGGAAAGAAGTGGATAGTGCTAACTGCTAAAATAAAGCAGTTATTGGGGAAGAGGAAATGTCCAGTGGTGTGCGGTTTTATACAGGGCAGTCGTGGCAAACCTCACTGAGAATGTGAAATGTGGTGGAGACACATGGGGGCGAGAGGAAGCCAGGCAATGGAACAGACAGTGCAAAGGCCCTGAAGGAGAAGCAATGTTGGTGTGTTCAGGAAAACATAAGAAAGCTGGCGTAGTTGGGCATAAGGAGTGAGAAGGAGAGGTGGATGAGGTCCTAGAGGGAACAAGCACTAAGCCATGGAAGTCCCAATCTGTTGTAGGGTGGACTTTGCCTATTTTTTTTTTCTGAGTGATAAATGGAAGTTTTTAAGAAGAGGAGATTTGTGATCTGAGTTGTTCTTATCATGATAGCTCAGGCTATTGTGTATTAAAGGCCTGAAAAAAGAACAAGCTGGAATCAGACTATCGCAATAATCTGGGAGAGAGATGAATGGCTGGAGTGGTAGAAATACATAACGTAGAAGTGGTTTAATTCTGGATATATTTGGAGATGGAAGCATTAGGATCTGAGCAAAGTTAGGCATGAAACGTGTGAGAAACAAGAGTAAATAATGCAACTTTTCACACTGAACAACTGGAAAGATGTGTATTTCCAATAAGTCAGATGAGGATGACTGCAGGAGAAACTGGCTTGAGGGTAAAAGGCCATGAGCCCAGGTTGGGAGCGACGATAAGTTTGCAATGTGTATTTGGTATACAAGTGACATGTGGAATAGGCAGCTGAATACACGAGTATGAAGTTGGTGGGAGGGCTCTGGGCTGGAGCATACAAGGAGGGTCACCTCAGACAGATGTAATTTAAAGTGCTGGGCTTGAATAAGGTCATCAAGGGAGGGTTATAGCTAGAAAAGAGTCAAGGACAAGAACTGGGCCTGTGAGCCTATTCACCTTTAGAGGTCAGAAAGATAAGGGCCACTAGCAAAGTAGGGCAAGAAAGAAGGAACAGCTGGTAGGACCTGAAGGAAAGCACTAGACCATGGTATCCTCAATGGGGAGCAAATAAAATGATTCCAGGAGATGGGAGTGGTAAAGTGTCAGATATTGTTAGATAAGGTGAAGATTGAAAAATGTCCACTAGATTTAACAAAACGGGTTTAGAAAAGGTTTTGATGGAGCTTTTTAAATGTAGCTCTACATGTATATGTAGAGTACTATATGTACATTTACTAAATTCTTTCTCAAAAAGTTTGCCCCCTAAACCCTTTTGAGAGTACAGTGGTTCTTGAAATCCCAAATGTCTAGCCAAGTTGATGAGACGAGGGATAGATAGCAGACTCTGAGCGGTCCAATCAGTTTATCTCTGGTGGGAATTTTGAAATACTGAAGGTTGGGGGACCTGAAATAAGAGGAGAAGAATATTAACTGGAAAGGGTATGGAGAATCAGGAAATAAGCTTCAGGAATGGGTGGAGAAAATGAATTAAATTTTAATGTATTGTGTTTGTTATCAGATACTCATGAAACATCAAAAGGAAGATATCATGTAGGCATTGAATATGGCATTATAAGCCATGGGAGTTGATAAGATTCTCTGGTGAAAAAAGAAGAAGCTAATGGGGAAAAGACACAAGTTATAAGAAAACCTGACAATATTTGCTGAGTTTTATTTTAAGGTAGTCCTAAATTTATGGTGCTCACATACAAGAGGCAGGAATACATGTAGATTTTCTCTGCAGTAATTCACCTTCAATTCGGGCCCATGAGACTAGTTCCACATAAAATTCCAAGAATCATGAAATAGTCAATAATTGTATGAAACCACATCCACTTTCCCATTGAATAGCCCCTCCCATTACTGGCCTTGCTGATGTTCTATTTTCTTTGTTTGAGTTTCCATCTCCTCACGTTTGTTCAGAAGAAATTTGCTACACTGCAAAGAAAATTACTGGTCCTTCTCCTTTTGTAGCATCTGCTAAAGCCCATTCTGGCCATTAAGGCATGTACAGTCCCAAGAAGTCCAACCTAAGTAATCTTCGCCTAATTATAATAATAAAAATCACACCCACTGAACAGGCCAAGCCACCACTTTTGAACTTGAATCGCATGAAGTAGCATGATTTATAAGTCCACATGCTCCACTTAAGCTGCTCCTTAACCCATGTTGCCTCATCTTATTCTAAACCCTCTCCTAGACCCATCTACCAGACACTGCATAAATTCATCAAGCCTCTTTCAGCTCAGGAAGACAGATCCAAAGTTCACCCCCTGTCTCCTTGATGGGCTGCTCAACAGTCACCCCTTCTTTCCTTAGACCCTCATGCTGTGGTTTGGAGCTGTGAGCCTTGGGGCGCAAGCCCACTTTGGGCCATAACACATAGCACAGAACATCAGAAGACACAGACAGCATCATCAAACTCATAAAATCTTAAGATATTATCAGATTCAGATTCAGAGTATTTAAAGATGTGTATGACATTTGAATAATTAAAAGAGGGGGTTGAAAATTTAAAAGGGGAAGATGACATAAATGTTGAGACTATATGAATATGAACTCAGTAGAGTATTAAGAAAGGAAAAATAACATTTAAAAAATCATGAAAATTCAAGGAGTAAGTAAACAATAGTCTAAGTTGCTGAGAAAATAATGAGTCAAATAAAATAGAGATGAAAAAATTACTGATAATGCAACTCAGATAGAAATGGAAATATAAAAGAGAAGTTAAAAAACATAAAAGATATTCACTCAGAACACTGGATTAAAAGAAGAAGGAATATGGTCAGGGATGGCCCAAAGGCAGCCTTTCCCTGTGACTGTGAAGAAAGCCTGTGCTGGGAATAGTGTCGGCCTGACTCCTAGGACCAGAAGGTGAGTGTGGCTGGCTCCCCTCTCGAGAGTGCTTCCAGATAAAACACATCCTCTAGCAGAGCGCCAGTACCCACTCCTTCCCCTCTTGCCCAGTGCATATGTAAACAGTCACTGGAGCCCGCCTTTCTATGGCACCTGTCACACTCCCTGACCCCAACTGGTAAATCTTCTCCTGGTGGGGAGGGGGTAAGGTCCCTCCACTATATCACAAGCTGCATGCAGAGCTACTCCTGGCCTCACCTGCAGATTGAAAGCCACAAGCTATGTGGACTGACACTCCCTAGTGAAGCTGACCCTGTGCTGTCTTTTTAGGTGGGTAAACTTCTTTCCAGTCTTTCCATCAGAACCTGTGTGAGTTATGCTTTTGCTGGCAGCTCTGACTCCTGTATTGAAATGGGTTGGCATCTCCTAAATATCTCTCTCCTTCTTACCTGCTGTTTGGCATGGTGAGCACAGTTTGGATAGTCCAGCAGGGAGACTGGACAGTAAGGCAATATTCTAACAGATGTTGGTTGAAAATTTGCCCAATTGAAAGAAGACACAATCCTCAGAGTGAGGGAACCCCAGGAATCCAAGCAAGCTTGATATCTTTTTTAAAATCTTAACATAATAAAGATGCTAGATAAAGTATTGGACATCGTATTAAATTTGAATTTCACATAAACAATAATTTTTTTCTTTTTCTTTTTTTTTTTTCAGCGTAACTATGTCCCAAATATTGTATGACATGTTCTTAGGCTAAAAGGTTATTTGTTGCTCATGTGAAATTCACATTTTACTAAATTTTCTGGGTTTTATTTGCTAAATCTAGCTACTCTATAAAAAAAATCATAGGAAAACTGTGAAACACCAAAGACAAAGAGAAGGTATTAAAAGCAGCCAGAAGAAAAACAAAGAAAAAACAAACAAACAAAAACAACTGTAACATTGAAAACAGAAGCAAGAGAAGCTAGAAAGTAGTGGAACCTTTGGCTTACAGGATGAAAGAAAATATTTTCCCTTTGGAAAATATCTTTGAAAAATGAAAATATATTTTAAGAAAGACAATTTCATACAAATAAATTATTGAGTGTTTACCAAGCGATCTTTACTAAAAATTCAAAAATTGTACTTCAGGCAGATTTAAAGTCATCTTTAATAGAAGAAAGAGAGGTATGCAAAATGTATCATCATGTACATCTAAAACAGAGATGAAAAACTACAGAGAATGAAACTCAGTATATCTAAACAAGTTTTGACAATATAAAATAATAAAAATAAAACTTCATCTTCAGAGACTTTAAAAAATGCAAAAGAAAATCTAAAATGTTTGTTGAAAAATAGCATATAAAACCAAAGGGAAGGGTGTTGCAATGGTGGCTTAATGACAGAATTTTTGCCTGCCATGCTGGAGATCTGGGTTCAATTACTGGACCATGCACCACCCCCCAAAAAAGAAAGTGTTGAGCAAAAGTACTGGGAAGAAATATAGAGACATTAGTTATTTTTAAATTTTGAAAATAAATTAATAGAATCAGGGCCTATAAAATCCAAAATATTAGGGAGAAATTGAATGAGGAAAGCAATCAATTAGACTAAAAAGGCAAAATGAATGGTAAGAGAAAAAAAGACAACCTGAAAAATGTAGAAGCATAAAACGCAAATTTATGTCATTATTATTACATAAATTTGAAAAAAAAACACCTCTGGAGTTAAAGACAACAACCATTTACAGTAAAACTTTGTATAAAAATAGAAATAGAAGAGAATTTCCTTTATCTGCTGACAGCTACAAAAAGTTCAGCAGCAATATCATACTTGAATGGTGAAAGAATAAAAGCATTCCTTTCAAAATCAGGGACATAGTAAGTCTGCCCATCATTCCCACTTCTGTTTAACATTACAAGGGCAATCTCTAGCCAAGACAGTAACTGAAGAAAAATAAATAAGTAGTTTAAAGATTGAACAGGAAGAAATAACCCTTTCATTATTTGCAAATAGGATTGCCTACATAGAAAACTTGAAAACCCTGGAGATAATTTAATAAAATCATGAAGACAATTTGCAAGGTTTCTATCTTGAAAAGCAATATTCAAAATCAATTGTGTTTCTCTTGGGCAACATCGATCACTCAGAAAATATAACTTTGAAACTAGTTTGCAAAAGCAACTTTCCCCCACATTTAGGTTTTTGTTTTTTTTTTTTGTATGCTGTATGGCAGGGTCACATTTGATCCTTTCTCCATGTGAGTATCCTGTTATTGCAGCACCATTTGTTGAATTTTTTGTTTGTTTGTTTGATTTTGTTTCTTTGTTTTGCTTGTTTGTTTGTTTTTCAGGAAATGCATGGACTGGGAATTGAACCTGGGTCTCCCGCATGGCAGGGGAGAACTCTACCACTGAACTACTCTTGCACCCCCACCCTTAGTTTTTAATAACTAATAATACTAAATATAGCAGGATAGTTTTATGAAAGGATTAAAATAATTTGTAAATCAATGGAGTGACTCTATCATGATCATCAACCAGAGAAATTACATCTATCTTGTCCAAATAGGTCCATAGGTTCAATCAACTGCAACGAAAACTATGATGGGAATTTTAGGGAATTTTATGTACTGGTTCTAAAACTTACATGAAAGAATGAAGGGCCAAGAATAGCCAAAAGAGAAGAATTAAAAAATGATGATTACCCTATCAGCTATTGAAATATTATAAAACTATTAGAGTGTGGTATTATTTCAAGGATAATACAACAAACCAAAATATAAGAACAGAGAGCCCCAAAACAAATCCACAAAAAAGGATGCTTGATTTATGAGATAATGTCTTTGCATATCCTCGGATATTCTGTTCGGGAACAACTGATTATTCATATGAAAGAAAAGAATCTATATTATGCTAAACATAAGAATCAGTTCCAAGGTAGATTGAAGGTTTAAGGTAAAAAGCTCAATTTTAAAAACTTAGAAGACAAAATATGTGACTTTAAGAAAATATTTCCTTAAACGTTGCAAAAAGTATAAACCATAAAGTATAAAATCAACAAGTTAAAATTCAAAGCTTTGGCCCATCAAAAGATAGCATAGGGTGGGCCACAGTGGCTCAGCAGGCAAAGTTCCCACCTGCCATGCCGGAGACCCGGGTTCAATTCCTGGCCCATGTATGTCCCAAACAAACAAAAGAAACTAACAAAAACAAGCAAACAGACAAAAAAGTTCAACAAGTCGTGCTGCAATAAAGGGATACTCACATGGAAAAAAGAATGAAGTGTGACTCCGCCATACAGCATACAAAAATTAATTAATTAATGTAATTAAATTTTAAAAAGGGCATGAAGAAACTTCAAAAAAAAAGATAGTATAAAGGAGAGTCATAAATTTAGAGGAGAGGTTTAAACACATATAATTTTAAAAAGGATTAGAATCCTGAATGCATGTGCATTTATACACCTTATATATATGTACTCATGCATATGCAGAGGAATTTATGTTTATTTAGCCTATTAATCAATTTAAAAAAACACGAAACCACTTAATGCAAAAGTAGGCAAAAGAATGAAAGAAAAATGTAACAAAATAAGAAACAGGAATAGTCAATACAAATGTATGTGCTAATAAGTAAAACTTAAAAAGTCTGCTAATATCATGGGTTGGGGATACAACTGTTGGTAAGATTGCAACTCGATATAACCACACAGGAAAATGTTGTAGCTGTATTGAGTAAAGTGAAACACACACACACACACACACACATACACGCACTTTCTACCTGACAATGGAACTGAAGAAATGTACAACGGAATTCTCTAAAAATTTGCATGTGAGAAACAGGAGACAATGTTCACAGCGGCATATTTTATCATAGCAAAAATGGAACATCTGCCAGCAGATGTGTCATATTTATACAGCAGATTATTACCCAGCAGTAATAATTAATGTTTTATAGTTAAAACATACCAACACAGATGAACCTCAGAATATAATATTAACATAAAAGCAAATTGCAGAATATATATATACAATTCCATTTATATAAAATTTCAAAGCAAGTAAAATCAAACCATGGAGAGTGGAGGGGATGGTACTTGGAGGGGCCATTCAAAACCACTCAGGGTGGTTAGGTATTTTCTGTTTCTTAATCTGATTGAGAAGCATACTGGTGTCCCTTGTATTATTCTTTTCCAGTTTACATATATGCTCTATAATCATGTATCTCTTCACTATTTACTTCCAGCAGTATTTTTACAAGAATGAGTAGCAATTGAAAAAAGGAGATAATGAGTGTATCTGGGTTGTGAAGGAAAAAATATGTCTCAGAGTGGGGCTATTGGCGGATGTTGAGACACAGAGAGATTTTTGTTTCCTTTGTTTTATGGTTATCATGGGAAAGACTGAAGTATTTTGTGTTGCTGATTACAAGTATCTAGTAGAGGGTTTTAGTACACAGAAGAGAGAGGAGATAATCAATTGAGTAAGGATCCTGGGAAAATAAGAAGGGAGGGACTCTAAAGCTCAGTTGGAGATGCTGCGACTGAAAACGTAGTTGCTAATTCTCGGAGGAGAGAATGAGCATGGAATAGAGAAACTGTATGAACTGCAGGACTTAAGCTTAGCAGTTTCATCAGAGCTGGTCTGGAGACAGACTTTGGAAGCAGTGGTGGTGGTCATCTCCGACCTGAGGGATGCGAAGAGGAATAGCTGGGTTTCAGCCTGACCCAGAAGCGGAAGGAATGGTCACAGATGTTGAGCATGTTCGATGATGGTGAGCAAGAGTTCACAAAAGTAAAGCAGGGCACAAGGGAGGACAGAGAGGAAATCAGTAGAATGGGAAGAGGACAGGAACATTGAAAGACCAGAGATCAGGAGAGCTTGCACTTCAGGTGACAAACTATGAAAACAGAAATATGAGTGCCATATCATAGGATGGTGATCCGCTCTGAAGAGAGAGAAAAGTGAGCTGCTATTGTGTGTCATCTTTCATTTCCTTAAAATGATCGGAGCAGGTATGGAGGCAAAAGTCAGCCTTTGTAAAATCTGGATGTTGAATACAGGAGAGCTGATGTTATCCTCTCTCCCTTGCTGGACATTTTAAATGCTTCTTTCATAGCAAACTTTTTACATATACATATATATTATTTTTATCTTCAAAAGAGAAAACTTTTCTAAACACTTGGCATTACTTAGGACCAAGCAAGGGAGGGTGCTTTCTGCCCCGCCACAGCCAGGGACTCAACTTTAAACACTCAGAAGTTTTCATTCACTAGCTCCTTGCCTGTCTAAATGGAAACTGCTCAGTTTGCACCTTGCTCTCTAGAAAAAAAGAAGAAGTTGACTCAGCTGCTCCAGTGATCATTCTTAATAAATATCACCAAAGCTGTTTTTGTGGGGTTTTCAATAGTTTTCACATAAAATGGAACCTGAGCAAATGAAAACTATGGAAACCAAGAATATTTGTCTGTATCCTGTATCCAGAGAGTCAGAGAATGACTTTTAAAAGCCCTACACTCTGCAAAGCAATTTCTGTCTACCTAGTGACCTGTCCAAGAAGTTACATATTGGGCTGCTGCTTCTTGCTGTGTTAGACTCGCCCATGCCCTGGAGCGGTAATGCTTTTTCAGAGTGGCAAGGGATGGAGCAGTGTCGTGCCTTGTGGCTGAGACTGATCTGATCATAGTCTTCTGTCCCTACTGTCCCTTGAATAACACTGCTATGTTGACATAACAGCCCCCAATCTGAGCCAGTTAATGCTAAAATTCATCTCAGGAGGTAGTAAATTCTCTTTGGACACATTAATGGCATCTGCAAGAGCCATAATCTCCTTTGGGTTATTTTTCTCCATATCACTGTAAAATGAACTTGTTTCCTTGAGCCCAAGAGAAAGGGAATTTAACTGCACTTGGCAATAAAAACATAAGTTAAATGAATAAGCTAGTGGCACAAAAATATCAAAAAGTTGCCACTGTTTATTCACTCAAAAAGTCTCCCAAAATAAAAATCATTGGCTTTAACAACCAAGTTTCACATCTAAGCACATGACAGCTTCTTGTTTTTAAGTGTACTCCATTTTCAGTCCTCCAAGTGGGAGCATAGCTCATATGTGGAAATGGCATGGAAAATAGACTTGAAAAGGTACATAGCCTTAAAAGATCTACAGAGCCAGAGAGAAAAGTTCCCATTCCGATATTTTTTGTAAATCCACTAAAACAAAATATTTACAGATATATCTGAAATGCTTAAATTTATGCTATTCATCAGTATTAATACAATTATCTAAAACCTAGGTTTTGTGACGTTCCACTTCCACTTGGGATGTGGAAACATAATAAAACATGACTCCCACTTTACCATGTCATAAGGATGGCAAAGAGCTGGATAATCTACAAAATTCAAAACTTCTTCACTCCATCAGGCCTCAAGGCAACCAAATGAATGGAGTTCCCAAAAGTGATAAGCTTTTCCAAGGAGGCAAGGAGCATACCAATCACTTCATCTTTGACAGATACAGAAGGAAGAGGTGGTGCTATAAAAGCTGGTGAGAAGAAAACAGATAAAATTGTAATGAATTCTTATGGACAACTTTGGATAAGTATGGCATTTTAGAATAACCAAAATCTAGCAGATTAGGGATCAGTAAACTTTTCTGAAAGGGCCAGATCGTAAGTATGTCAGGATTTGTCATCCACGTGGTCTGTGTCGAAACTATCAGCTTGAGATTGTGGCATGATGGTAAGCACTGGGCATGCAGAAGCGGAGTGTTGTTGTATTCCAATACATTTTATTTATAAAGCCAAGCAACAGTCCCCTGGGCTGTAGCATCCTAATCCCTGATTTTGTGCTTCTGGGTGCTTCAATGGAATTCAGTCTGGTGCAGTCTTATTTAGCTCCCTGAAATGGATGACACACGGAGCTGCTATTGGCATGAAAATCAAGGAAACAGAGCCAAGCCCCCAGTCCTTTAGAAGCCAACATTGCCTTCTAATTCACTCTTACATTAAATTCATAAACTCTCAGATGAGCAGTCCAGGCTGTGCATGTATAGTACACATCGGTGAGGGTTCCACCAGGAAAGCACAACACCTTTGAGTGCATGAAAGGAACATCATAGCAAGTGTCATTTCCTGTGGCTGCTGGAACAAAGTGCCATGAGCTGGGTGGCTTAAAACCACAGAAACATATTGTCTCACAGCTCTGGAGGCTGGAAGTCAGGTCAAGGAGTCGGCATGGCCACAGTCCCTCTGAAGTTGGTAGGACTCGGTGGGGACTTGCCAGCAATCCATGGCATTCTTTGGTTTGTGGCTTAACTCAATCTCTTCCTCTATTGCAAAGCTGTCTTTCCTTTCTGTCTGTGCCCAAACTCCCTCTCCTCATAAGGACACCAGGCATACTGCCTTAGTGCCCACCCTCATCTAGTTTGGCCTCATCTTAGCGAGTAACATCTTCAAACACCCTATTTCCAAGTAGGGTCAATTCACAAGACTGGGGTTTAGGACTTGAATGGGTATTTGGAGGGACATAGGTTTCCATCCATAACAGCAAGTATATAGTGCAATGATTACCCAGCCCTTTAATAGAGGGCCTCATGTCATTACTTGGGTGACTGACTACACATGGGGCACTAAAGAGTGCTCAGACATCTCAAGGTCCGGGGGACACAAGGACTGTGTTACCTGTGAGATCGAGAGAACCAAAGCTTCATAGCTTCCCTATGGCTCTCCATTAGAGAGAAGACATACAGGGACCATAGAATAAATAGAGCACAGATTTAAATGACGCAAGTTTTTTTTCCTGCAGTGTGAAATGTTCCCAGCCAGTCTGACCTTGGATCTTTGGGGCAAATTGTTTTGGAACTTCTTCACCCAGTAACTGGGACTCCTGGCTGTATCACTAGAACTTCAGAGCTTGAAAGGCCTGGACACTTTATCTGGCAGACATTCATGCTTCCGAGCACCAAGGTGATTCTGTGGGTGCAGGTCTAGCAATGAAAGGTACAGCTTCTGAGCAGAAGCGTGAGGAAACTCAGCAAAAGGCAGCACCCAGAGAGCGCCAGGAAAAATATGCAGGCTTGGGAGAGCTGCAGGATGTTGTCATTCTGTTCCCAAAGAGCTCATCTGCAGCAAGAGGCTTAGGCTAGGTCTTCTCTCTAGCCATTTCCACAGGTGAGGGCCTAGAGACCTTTTCCAGAATCCTCAGACCACCCTGGGCCTGGGCAAAAGGGTGCAGATGAGCTCTTTTAGCTCACTTATAAGGTCACCCTCAAGGACATAAAGCTAACCCCAGGAGCACTTGAGTTCCACGTTTTCTACCTATAGGACCAAACACCACTCTTCTCTATTCCCCTTGTCGACAGCTCCTTCTGAGATAAGACAGTGTCATTATTGGTGTTTGTTTTAATGACATACATTATTTAACAAAATATTTTAGCAGAAATAAAATTACTATTGATTTTTATCAAAACACAATGCCCTTTTAGGGTAACTCCAGTTACCTGACCAGCACTTACCCTTCAAGTGAGGCAGACTTCATTTTGATCAAGGTGGTTTTCTCTCCTTTCTTACACGATGGCTCTTCTTTTGTTAAGAAACAAAATCACAGCACATACCCAACCTCTGGCTGCGCGCCCCCGTCCCCCTCCCCCTATCAAGCAGCAGTCCAGGTAGCTTCTATTTTCTTCCTAAGGCAGGAGGCAGCTCCATCTCCCAGTAGGAGAAAGAAACCATTATTAAAATGGCCAGGGCATATGCCCACTCCAGGCCTGGGGGTGGGGACAGGCGATCGCTCAATGACTGGACAACACGATGGAAGAATCGGGGGGCAAGGATGGAGGAAACTGGTCAGAGAATGACTGAAGTTTCAGAGTCCAAATTTGAGAGGCACACAGCCTGTCCAGTCACTGCTCTGTAGTCTGTGTCCTTTGGCTAATCTAGATTATCAGGATCTCGATTGAAGAAGCGATTTAAATCTGTTGTAGTTCGAGTCCCACAATGGGTTTGTAAGGAAATTTTATTAGTTAAGGTAACACTTTCCACTTTAACAAATCTGCCTGGAAATACACAATGACTCATACACAGGCAAAAAGAAAACAAAAACAAAAACATTTTTCTTGCTCATTCAACAATTTTAAAAGATTCTGAGCTCTACTCCATGAAAATGAAACAGAAAAATCACCAGGATGTTTAAACCAGGCAGTTAGAGACAAAAGCTCAAGTTCCTTAGAAATAGGTTAATTTAAGAAAAGGAAATATAGAGTAAATTATTTTGGCTGCTTTCATGGTATGATGGCAAAGTGAAGTAGTTGCGACCGAGACCCATAAAGCATAAAATATTTCCAATCTGACTCTTTTAAAGAAAACTTCTGCCAATCCCTTGCCTACAGCAGAAGATATATGGATGATAAAAATTTTGTATTTTAGTGTTTAAATATTTATGGATTCTGAAATTTCACGTGCAAAATGGTGAGGATTACATAGAGCATGGACTGCCACAGGTTGCACCAAGGAATTAATAGCTAATGAAGAACCTAGGTTGGAAAAAAGTAAAAGGGTCTATTCAGGAACAGAACACAGCCATGGAAATACAGCTCAGAGAAAAAACAGAAGAGCTCCACCTTCCCTCTGCTAAGGAGAATTAGTCATTTAAATGAGAATTACTCAGTAGTCATGCCTATACAGAATTGGAAGTTCAGTGTAAGAGTTCATTTTTATACGGGAAGTTTATAGTATAGTTCATATTGTCTGAAAATTGTTAATTGTGTATTTATGAAATGTTTCATAAACCATGTAAAATCTATTCAGTGTGTGCTCTGCTTCTTGTTTTGTTGTGTTTCCAAAGTCCTGAACAAATAACTCATTAACAGTTTTTAAGAAGAACTTAAACTGCTTTGAACTCCACTGATGTTTACCAACCATCATTTTCACCAACGCAAATAGACTAGTTAAGCAGAACTCCATATAAAATGATAGATAGATAAGTCCAATTATTTGAATAGGCCACTCATTAAAACAGAAATACAGAAAAGCAAAAAGTATACAGCTCAGTTTTAATCTAAGATGTGATTAAGACTAAACTTTATGGTGATGGTAGGCAATTTTACATGTTAGACTCTTGGGAATAGAGGCTAACATTCTAATTGCTTATCTGGGCCATTATTTTTCCTAAACTATAATCCTCTGGGATTTCATGAATTTGGATGAAGAACTGATGTGTGGATTTTGTTTTAGTTTTGTGTTACATTGTTGTATGCATATGCATGTGTGCTTTTATTTTGTTTTATTTTTGAGTTGAGCCCCCTGTTCCAGCTATGTTCTGCTGGGTAACAAATTATCCCAAAACTTAACGTTTTAATAGAACAAACATGTTATTTTATCTCATAATTTTGTGAATTAAGAATTCAGGCAAAGCTCAACTGGGTGATTCTTGTGCTCCAGAGGTGCTCAACCATGGCCATTTATTGCTGGCTTCAGGCTCCAAGAGACTGAGTTAAAAGCTTCCAGACTGCTGTCTGGGCACATTTCTCACAAGGCTGCAGCTCAACTGTAGCATGAGGTCCTCTTCTAAACTCACAAGTTTTGGACAGAATTTAGTTGGTTATTGCTGTAGAACTGGAGCCCTAAGCTCTACAAGGCCACCCACAGTTCTCTGCCATGTGGCCCTCTCCATAGTGTAAAGTTTCCTTTTTACACCAACAAGAAAGTGTCTCTACTGATTTGATTCTCCTTTCAGTGAGGGACTCATTTAAAAAGCCCATCTGATTAAGTCAGGTCCATCTGAGATAGTCTCTTTGTGATGGACTCACATTCTACTGCATCTGCAAAATCTGCTCATCTTTGTCTTATAGTTTACCTAATCATGGAAGTGAAATCCCCTCATAGTCACAAGTTTTGTGAATATGGAGGCAATAATCTTGGGGGCCACCTTAGAATTTTGCCTACCACAGTAGGAAAGAGTAAGAAAAATCATCCACTTAAGAATTTTAAATAGAAGTTTAATACAAAGGCAAAAAAAAGTTTTTATTGAAAACTTCTTTAGAAAGTGATGGGAATTTGTAAAAGTTTCTCTGGCCTTTAACTGGATTATGGATTTAACTGTGCCATGTATTGTTGACAGTAATTTGCAACTTTCGACATGTGGTATTTTCTGATATATCAGGTGATTTAAAGGTTTATGAAAATAATACGGAAAAGAAAGGGAATGGGAAAAAGGAAAACAGCATTGTTTAAACCAGGATCCAATCTCTTAGCCTAGTATTTATTATCATTACTGTAGAGCCATCAGAGTAGTCAATGTGATGTGGGGGTTCTTGAATACCTAGGCAAATAACTGCACCCCAACCTTATAATCTCACTTATTAACAGATTTGTCCACACTAAAGAGTTGCCTTATCTTTTCCCACCTCTGCTGTATTACACATTATTTTTGCCACCTTTCCCTCTCCATCTGACTCATAATTAGAATAGCTGCCTCTTAAAATTGTATTGATAAAGCTATGGTAATACGGCACACTGAAAAAAACTTATTATGAGTTGTTAATAAACTGTTATTACGTTATTAGTGCCATACTTAATTGCTCAGTTCCAATATACATATACGGCGGTATCAGAATTGTTAAACTATTCTACCATGTGAAACAATTTTCTCAACTAGACTACAGTACTTATGTAGAGTTTCTTTCATGTTTATTCCTCAGATGACTTGCTTCTAAAGTTACTTAGGTCAGCATCTTACTGCTCCTGCCCCCTTCCCTCAGAGACGCTGATTCATAAATTTGTAATACAGTTAAATTCTTTGGTCATGTTTGGCATTCCATCCTGGATTCCCCTCACTTCCTAAATGATTCTTTTTTCAGTTGTAATTCATTCATATTCTTTCTCTGTCCTGGAAAGTTTTACAGATTTTGACAAATGCACAATGTCATGTATCTGCCATTATAATATCATACAACACAGTTTCGCTACCACCCCAAATCTCCTGTTCCATACTTATTAAGCAACTCTTCCACACCCTGAGCTCTTGGAAAATGCTAACTTCTTTACTGTTGCTATAGTTTTTCAAATTCCAGAATTTAATTATATAGAATTTATTCTTTTTAGGTTTTTTTTTTCAGTTAGCAAAATGCATTTAAGATTCATCCATATCATTTTGTGGCTTGATAAAATTATTCTTCTCACTGAATAATATTCCTTTCTATGTTTGTCAATCCACTCACCTTTGGAAGAACATCTTGATTGCTTCTAGTTTTGGGTAACTATAGATAAAGGTTCTATAAACATTTCCTTGTGGTCTTTTTGTGTAGACATAATTTTTAATACCTTGCATTAATTACAGTTATTATGTACAAACTTGCACGTTATTACAATTCATGAAAGAACATTTTAATAATTGTACTATTGACCATAGACCATCATTTACAATAGGGTCCACTGTTTGTGTTCTATAATGATATATATATAATTTTATTCTAGAGGGAGTTATACCAACAACATGGCAATGTAAATAGCTACTGATATCTCTCCTTAGAGATGCAGTGGGGAAAAGAATACTATTTCCACTTGTACAGAACTCTGGAGAAAGGTATAGACTGCAGAAGGATGTTAGAAAAGCTGAATCAAAGAAAAAGAAAAACATCATCTAGGAACCATCCAAACATCCATCCTGGACTGGCAAGTTGTCCCCCGTGCCCCTCATTCAGTCCCAGTGCACTGCTAGGAAGTGCACTGTATTATTTTGCTAATGCTTCTAGAAAGCAGTATACCAGAAGTGGAATGGCTCTTAAAAAGGGAATTTAATAAGTTACAAGTTTACCACTCAAAGGCCCTGAAAATGGCACTAACAAGAGTTTACCTCCACTCAAGAAAGGCTGATGCTGTCTAGAATGCCTCTGTCAGCTAGGAAGGCACATGGCTGGCTTTTGTTGGTACTTTGCTCTTGAGCTCTGTTGCTTTCAGTTTCTGTTCCCTGTGATATCCTCTCTAAGCATCTGTAGGCCTTCACTTAGCTCCTCCGGGACATCACTCTGGGTTCTGACTTGTTTAGCATCTTATAAGAAGGCTCATGTTGACATCTGTTGGCCTCTGCCCATGTCTAGGCATCTGATCTCACTGTCAGCACTTCAAGCAACTCCAAACATCCATGTCTCTGCCAGCTCTGAAGCAATTGTTCTCCAAGCATTTGCATCTTAATTTCCAATCATCTGTGTCTATGTCTGCACCTGCGGTTTCTCCAAGATGTTTCCACTTTTAAAGGACTCTAGCAAACCACTTTTATGGACTCTAGTTAAATCCATAATCAAGACCCCCCTTGAACAGCTGGAGTCACATCTCCATTGAATCAAAAGGTCACACCCACAATTGGGCATGTCACATCTCCATGGAGATAATCTAATAAAAAATTTCTGCCTTGCAAAATTGAATCAGGATTAAAAGAAACAGCTGCCTCCACATGATTGGGTCAGGATTAAAACATGGCTTTTCCAGAGTACATAATAGTGTCAAACTGGCACATGCACAGAAATAACAGTCAGGATCTCTCCCACCTTACACTGGGGACCCAGACTATGAAACTTCTCACAGCAGTGAGGCAGACCCACCTATATTCAGTCACAGAGACCTAATCCTACAGGGACCCATGGCAGGATTTAGGCCATGGGGGAGGGTGGAATAAAAAAGGGAAGCATGGAGGAATTTTACAAAATGAAGGACTAGGAAGAAACCCACAAAATCTTCACTAAAATCAGTGAGCATCCAGGTGGAGACTACCCAAATCAAGTGTTCGGAAACCATGGGGACAGTGAAAGGCATTTCATGGTCCAGGTCAGTGAGGGACAAATGTCTGAAAAACATGGACAGAGACTGTGTTTCCAGCCCTGAGTCTTGGTGTGCCTCATCCACCTGTGAGGGATAGCAGTGGCAGCATGATCCTTGCCTGGAAGATGGCTGCAGACTGGGGTGGCTTGGAAAGTCTTCCACTCCAAGTAAAGTGGGGGATATAGTCCACATTGAGCCAGATTTTGGCTGGTGAAGTGAGGGCACAAGAACCCCCAGACACATCCTGGTCTTCAGGAAGTAATCCAGCTCCACCTGTCAGACACAGGCTGGGTTCCAGAAGGTTGCCCCGCCCTACCTGGTCAGACATAGCCTCAGCTTCACATGGTAGTTTAGCTCTACCCAGTCAGATGTTTCCTAAGCTCAGAGAAAAACAACTTCAGAGGACTACTAAATCACCAAATAGCACCATTTATTGGACAGGCCAGTAAGTGCAGAAAATTACAAGGCTTATCAGAGCCTCTCCAGCCCTTACCCTTGGAGGAGTCGGAGCTGGTCTACAAACCCTGCACTTGAACCTAGCCCTGTTTTGCTGAAAAACAACTGTCACAGCAGTGCCCTAATACAAACCCAGGTTTTACTGGATGGTGAAATGCAATCACTCTTGGGCTGGCTGTTGGCTGGTGAAGTGGAAACTCTCAGTTCTGCAATCTGAGACCTTTCCACACAAAAGTCTGGGAAATGCCAGACACACTGGGCCCACAGATGGGGTCTCATTCAAGGTGTGCGTGGTCAACTCCCTACCTCAGAGTCAGTGGCTACCAGCATAAAAGGTGCTGAGAGGTTGCAGCCTCGTTGCAGCCCAGCCCAACATGCCTCTGCAATTGGGGAGAGGTGGAGTTGCAGAAAAGGAGTGTCCAGGGTCACCATCTGCTGGAAAGACAGGGATAGTGCACTCCGGCAAATTGCTTCTTTGACCATCAGCACAAATACATGCAAATATAAAATATTAGGAAAGTGAGAGGTATCAGCTTTCAAAATAATCTTATCACGACAAACAAGTGCATAGAAATCAGCAGAAAAATCACAAAACACATAAAAATGCAAGAAGAGCTGGCCAACCCAAATGAATAAATTAAAAAGCCAGAGGAGATACACAGTTTGGAACAACTGATCAAAATGTACATACAAATCTCCAAAACAACTTCAATGAGTTGGCTAAAGATGTAAAAGTATACCAAGGAGACACTAGAAGAGCATAAAGGAGAATTTGAAAGAGTTAATGGAAAAATAGCACATCTTATGAAAATGTAGGATCAGATTTAAAATATACTAGAGACACACAACAGCAGATTTGAAGAAGTGGAAGAAAGAATAAGTGGACTACAAGGCAGGGCAATTGAATGCAAATGCACAAAATAACAAATAGTGAAAAAAGATAGAAAAAAATTGATTTGGATCTCAGGGATATGATGGACAACATGAAGCATGCAAATATAAAAATCACTGGTATCCCAGAAGGAGAAGAAAATAATAAGGGCTAGGAAGATATTTGAAGAGATAGTTGGGGAAAACTTCCCATCTCATTACATTTCAGTTCGCTAAGCTGCCGAAATACAATATACCAGAAATGACTCTTAATGATGAGGATTTATTAAGTTAGAAACTAAAATTCTAAGCCCATGGAAATGTCCAAATTCGGGCATCAACAGGAGGATACCTTCACTGAAGAAAGGCTGATGGCATCTGGTGTTCCTCTGTTACCTGGAAAGGCACGTGGCAACATCTACCAGTCTTTCTCTCCAAAATATCTCTGGGTTTCTGTGTGTCCTTCCTTGTTTCTCCAAGACCATTTTTGTCTAAACTTTCTCACTGTCTATGAGCTCTCTTAAAGGACTCCAGTAAAGGATTAAGACTCACCTTGAATTGGGTGAGTCACATCTCCATGGAAACAACCTAATCAAAAGATCCCACCCACAACAGGTCTGCACCCATAAGAATGGATTACAAGAACATAGTCTTTTCTGGAGTATAAAATAGATTCAAACCAACACACCTCCCAAAAGATGTAAATATGCAAATCAAAGAAGCCCATGAACTCCAAATAAAATAAATCCATATAGACCCACTCCAAGACACATACTAATTAGATTGCCAAATATTGACACAAAGGAGAAAGTCCTAAAAGTAGCAAGAGAAAAGCTATTCAGTTCATACAATGGAAGCCACATAAGACTAAGTAAGGGCTACTCAACAGCCAAATGAAGGTGAGAAGGCAGTGGTATATGCTGAATTTAAGATTCTGAAAGAGAAAAATTGTCAGCCAAGAATTCTTTATCCAGCAAAGCTGTCCTTCAAAAGTGAAGGACAGTTTAAAATCTTCACAGACAAGCAAATATTCAGAGAGTTTTTTAACAAGCGACCTGACCTGCTAGGAATACTAAAGGGAGTGCTGTCACCCTAAAAAAAAAAAAATCCTCAAAGACAAGATAAAGAGGTCAGGAGGAGGGCACAGAGTTGAAGAGCATTAATAAGGGCAACTTAAAAGATATAAAGAGAGAGGGAAAAAATGTATCTGACAAGTAAAAACCAAAAGAATAGATGGTTAGTCCAAGTACTGCTTTACAGTAATAACTTTGAAAGTGAATGAATTAAAGTCTCCAATTAAAAGATACAAATTGACAGAATGAATTTAAAATTATGACCCATCTATATGCTGTTTACAAGAGACTCATGTTAGACCCAAGGATACAATTAGATTGAAAGTGAAAGGATGGAAAAAAAAACATTATACGCAAGCTGTAACCAAAAGAATACAGGGGTAGCTATACTAATATCAGACAAAATAGACTTTAAATGCAAGGATGTCATAAGAGACAAGGAAGGACACTATATGTTAATAAAAGTGACAATTTACCAAGAAAAATACCAATAATAAATTATGCAATTTATGCACCCAATCAGGAAATCCAAAGTATATGAAGCAAACATTGGCAAAACTGAAGGGAGGAATAGATGTTTTAATAGTAATAGTGGGAGATTTCAACACACCACTCTCTTCACTAGAGAGAACAACCAGACAAACATTTATAAAGAACTAGAGAACCAAAACAACATGATAAATGAATTAAACCTAACAAACATACAGAGCTCATTGCATCCCCAAACACCTTCATTAGTGCAAATGGAAAATTCTCCAGGATAGATCATATGCTGGAGCACAATACAGACCTCAATAAATTTTCAAAGATTGAAATTATTCAAAGCACTTTCTCTGACCTTAATGGAATGAAGCTGGAAACCAATAAGCACAAAAGAAATAGAACTTAACAAAACTATATGGAGGTTAAATAACACACTCTTAAACAACCAGTGGGTCTAAGAAGAAATTGCAAGAGAAATCATTAAATATATGAAGGAGAATGAAAACAAGAATCCAAAATAACAAAACCTATGGGTTGCAGTGAAGGTGGCCCCAAGAAGGAAAATTTATAGCTTTAAACACACACATTAAGAAGGAAGAAAGAGTGAAAACCAAAGACCTGATTGAACAACTGAAGTAGGTAGAGAAAGAATGGGGAAAAATCACCTGATCTTCTTGATTGATGATGAAAAAGCATTTGAGAAAATTCAGCATCCCTTTCTGATTAAAAAAAAAACTTCAAAAGGTAGAAATTGAAAGAAACTTCCTCAATATGATAAAGGGCATGTATGAACACCCACCATCAGTATCATACTCAATGGTGAGAGACTGAAATCTTTCCCCTAAGATCAGAAATGGGACAAGGATGCCTACCGTCATCACTGTTATTCAACATTGTTCTGGAAGTTCTGCTAGAGCAATTAGGCAAGAAAAAAAAATAAAATGCATCCAAATCTGAAAAGAAGCAGTAAAACTTTCATTATTTGCAGATGACATGATCCTATATTTGCAAAATCCTGAGACATCTATGACTAAGCTACTTGAGCTAATAAATTCAGCGAAGAGGCATGATATAAGATTAATGCATGTTTCTATACACTAGTGAAGACCTAACTGAGAAAGCAATTAAAAATGTTCTGTCCATAATAACAACTAAAAGAATCGAGTATCTAGGAATAAACTTAACCAAGGATGTAAAGGACCTCTACACAGAAAACTACAAAACTTTGCTAAAAGAAATCAAAGAAGGCCTCAGTAGATGGAAAGATATTCCAGGTTCATGGATAGGAAGACTAAATATCATGAAGAAGACAAGTCTACCCAAAATTAACAGATTCAATGTAATATCAATCAAAATTCCAACAACCTATTTGCGGACTTGGAAAAGCTACTAACCAAATTTATTTGGAAAGGAAAGAGGCCTCAAATTGCCAAAAACATCCCAGAAAAGAAGAACAAAGTGGAAGGACTTACACTTCCTGACTTTAAAACTTATTATAGAGCCACAGTGGTCAAACCAGGGATGGTATTGGCACAAAGATAGACATAGTGATCAGTGGAATCACATTTAGAGTTCAGAAATAGACCTTCAAATCTACAGCGAGATCTATCTTAATTGATTTTTGACCAGGCCTCCAAATCCCCTGAACTGGATAGAATAACTTCTTCAATACATGGGGCTGGAAGAACTGTATATCTATAACCAAAGGAATGAAAGAGAATCCCTACTGCACTCCCCTAGAAAAATGAACTCAAAGTGGAACAAAGACATAAATATAAGATCCAGTAACATAAAACTCCTAGAAGGAAAACATCTTCAAGACTTGGTAATAGGAGATAGCTTCATAGACCTTACAGCCAAAGCACAAGCAACAAAATAAAACAGATAAGTAGAAGCTTCTAAAAATAAAATGCTTCTGGGCTTCAAAAGACTTTGTCAAAAAGGTAAAGAGGCAGCCAGCTCAATGGAAGAAAATATTTGGGAACCATATATCTGATAAGGGTTTGATATCCAATCCATAGAGAGAAATTCTACCACTCAACAACAAAAGAACAACCAACTCAATTATAAAACAAGCAAAAAATATGAATAGACATTTTTTCAAAGAGGAAATCCAAATGGCTAAAAAGCACGTGAAAAGATGCTCATCTTCATTAGCTATTAGGGAAATGCAAATCAAAACCGCAATGAGATATCATCTCACACCTGTAAGAACGGCTGTCATTAAACAAGCAGGAAACTACAAAACTTGGAAAGAATGTGGAGAAATTATAGCACTTTCTGCTACACACTGCTGGCGTGGATGTAAAATGGTACAGCTGCTGTGAAAGTCAGTTTGGAGGTTCCTCAGAAAACTAAATATGGAGTTTTCCTATCACCTGGCAATTCTACTACTTAGTATATACCCAAAAGAGCTGAAAGTAGTGACAGGAACAGACATATGCCCACCAATGTTCATAGAGGCATTATTCGCAACTGCCAAAAGATGGAAACAATCCAAGAGTCCATCAACAGATGAGTGAATAAACTGTAGTATATACATGTGATGGAATATTATGCAGCAGTAAGAAGAAATGAGATCCTGAAGCATATGACAACATAGATGAACCTTGAAGACATAATGCTGAGTGAAATAAGCTGGACACAAAATAAATACTGTATGACTTCACTATTATGAATCCCCTAGAAAATGTAAACTCAGACTCTTAAAGGGTAGCATACAGGGGACCTAGAGGTAGATAGAAGCTAGAGAAGGGGGAGCAGTTATCTAATATGGACAGACTTGTTAAAGAGATTGATCTTAAGTGTAAGGGAATGGATAAACGTGATGGTAGCATAACAGTGGGATTATAAGTAACTGTGCCATATTAAAATTGAGTAAGATTGAAAGGGGTTGTTTAATCATGTATCTCACCAATTAACACTACAAATATAAATAAGTTCTTGCATGAATTACTTCCAAGATATGATGTTTCCACAAAGAGTTAATAATAGAGTGACAAAAATGACAAAAGATGTTGTGCATATTTTCATATGCTTTTAAGCCGATTGTATTTCTTCTTTTGTGAAGTATCTGTTCAGATCATTTGCCCATTTTAAAATCAGGTTATTTGTGTGTTTATTGTTGAGTTTTAAGCATTCTTTGTATATTTTGGATACACGCCCTTTATCAGATATGCATTTTTTAAATATTTTCTTTTAATGTGTAATTTGTTCATTGAATCTCAAAATAGTGCCTTTCACAAGACAAAATTTTTAATTTTAATAAAATTCACTTATTTTTTATTTCAGGGGCCATGCTTCCGGTGTTGTTTCTAAGATCACATCAGCAAGTCCAAGTTACCTGTTTCTTCTAGAAGTGTCATAATTTTGTCTAATTCAATTTTAAATTGTTTATGGTACTTCAGTGTGAACACCTTCTGTGACAGAAACTCTAGACAAATTGCTAAAGACAAATTGTCACACAAGTAGATGTAAGAGCAATAAAGGAACTTGGATACTCCCATTGAGAGGTAATATATATGGGAAATAAACACCATATGTTGGGAGAATTTAACCAAATAAAGAATTAATTCAGCAGAAGCAAACAAGATAAAACAGAGGGATCTAGAAAGCAGATAAACTGGTCCAAGAATATCTAGAAATATTGGAAGCTTACAAAATTTCCCCCTGTATGAGGAATGGACATCTGAGCCAGTTTAAATTGTATCTCAAAGAACAAGGTGACTCTGACATTGAAATTAGAACTGCAAGAATCTTCTCTTTCTTATAGTTACTGCTGAAAAAAAAAAGGATATCCTTATACAGCATCTTGGAGTCCTTTCCTTTAAGTTGCTGAATCAAAAAGCATCTTGAAGAAGCTGGATAAGTGAACTAGGAATATGATATCTCATTCATCACTGCATGGCATAAAATAGACAATAATAATTGCTTGTTAAACAACTGCTTTATGAATCCATTATGTCATACAAATGATTCCACATAGGAGATCTTCAGCAACAGGGAAAAAAGGAACTTTTTAAAATACATCTTGCAACAATTCTCTTGGACACATACGATTTTCAATAATAATGTTATTATATCCACAATAGAATTGTTAGATCCTGCTTGCCAGTGAACTTTAGCGACTTTAGAAATATCAAATCCCAGAGTGTTTGAATGGTCGCTTTTTTTAAAGTCTCTAATTCAGAACTTTATTCCTCTAGGAAGTAAGTTTTCCCAAACTCTACAGCGTGAGTTTTAGGCATCAACATGCACTAGCTCAGCCTTACTGCCCACACATCCATTTTCATCTCAGAAACCTCTTCTAAAGTGAACTGGAAGGCCATTTATGAACAGAACAAGTCAAACAGAAGGCCGTTGTCATTATCAGACAGTAACACAACCTCAGTGTTTCACTTCTAGAATGTGCTACTATACAAAGAAAAACACTGTGTATTTCCAGAATCCTGGGAACAGCAGTCCCACATAGATTATCTCATTTAATCCTTATAATATTTGAAATAGGAGAAGACATTTTTCCTTTTTTTTTAAAGATTAGGAAACTGAAACCCAAAGGGTCTAAATGATCTGCCCAAGTTCACACTGTTGATAAATCACAGGATGCAAACCCTAACTAATCACTATATCCCACTGCTTCAAATAAGAAGGAAAATGTTAATGGCTCTGAATAAGAAATGCTCATCACTAGGATATTTATCTTCAATTCCAGTAAATCATTTAACAGAGTTTCCAAATATTCTGCTCAGAGTTGCTGCGTACTTTCTTGAGGGGAATCAATAATGATTTAAATTACGGCAAAACAATTTGTAGTATGCCACTGTAATAGGCAGGATGAAAAGCTCAAAATTTCTGGAGTAATAGAAAAGTGTTTAATATTCATAGGCATGGTAAAATATTCCACAGAACAATAATTAATAGCATCATGACAATGTGTCATGTTTTATTAGGTGAAAACTATTTTGACTTGCTTTTAATACTCAGATTTATATATATTGATGGATGGAATGATTCATAGTGCCATTTTACTATTAAACTACCCAAGTTTCACTTCCTATTTAAACTAAACAATTAATTTTTGTCCATGTGCAACCTATCTGAAAAGACTGACATGAATTTGTCATTTATTCTAATTATGCATGCAAAATAGTTTGCAGATAGCGGCGCAGTCGAGCTGTGTGCTTCCTGTTTAATATTTATAGGCTCCAGCAATGATTAGGTGGCACTTACAATAAACTCCCTGCTTCTCCGGGCACGTAAATTCAAGTGTTGTGACAGACCTTGTAGACAAGATACCTGTTTCATCCTTACCAGCAGGTTAGCGTGTGTGCGTCCGTGAGCCACGCGACTTCTCCTCAAGGTCATGGATTTACTTCTTCTGTTATACAATTAAGTTTGCTTTGTGCTGTAGCCACAGCCTGCACTAGCCACCATCTGAAAAATGCATTCCATTGGTTTCAGAGGGGAGAGGAGGATGGACGAGAGAGGGTTAGTGAATCAGTACTAATTCCATTTCACTACCCGAAAAGGAACTCAAAGCATAAATCCAACGACAAATCAGTAGCATGTCTATGAAAATCCATGTGTTCTAAAAATAGCTCTTGGTGGTTGCTTTCAGCATACTGCAAGTATGTTGGCATTGAGAAGCCTATTTGTATTTCCTATTGATTTCAAACTCTATTCAGTTCCTGTCTTGATGTGGACCATTTGTTAAAAGCATTTTGAACAGCTTGAGAATGGTACACGCCTTCTTCTACCTCGCAAAGCTACCTGTCCAGGTGGTCATTAAGAAGAGACAATACAAATGTGTAGATGTGGAGGGAAGCTAATTGAGTGCCCCAGAATACAGATACCAGGAGGTCTGCATTCTAATATAGGAGGTAATGAAAGTCTTAGAAAGATAAAAGCACATACTTATCAAGGAAATAATATGAAATGATGGAGGGCAAGAAGGCAGGGGAAGACTTTGAATATGAAATAAGGTACTGAATAAATTCAGAATGGCGGGAACTTTAGAGAACCTGGGCAGGCTGACAATGAAGGGGGTGAAATTAGGAAGCAAGATGGCAAAAACATTCATTCTTATAATATTTCTTAGAGCTAATCACTTGGGTGGGTGTATGTCCAAAGGTTGGAGT